>DWMG01000233.1:0-22741 GCA_018244855.1 Elbella merops
AACTTTTGCCGTTTCCCAGTCGCGAGAGTGAGCGAAGTTAGGCTTGATGTATTGTTTCAGACAAGTTAACTTATAAATAATCAGTCTCGCGGAAGCTCTTCAGCGGTTTAAAATAGAGCGAGCAGACTTGAAAATTATACATATTTACAATAAATGTTTATAAATACGAGGAATATTTATCTTCCACACGCCTTAGAATATTGTGGAGAAGTGCATGGCGAGTTCCTCACGATTATTTAGATTTCCGTTACAGCACTTTAAACTAATTTTTTATAAGAAGGTTCCCGGTAGGAATAAATCCAGGATCGTTTATTTTCATATAGATATTTTCTTTTACCCAAATTATTATTAGCAATCATTTACCTGAACACTAACGTAATTTAGGCTACGTGGCATAAAATTTCAATTACAACTGTAGGTACATAATTAAATCTCTAACATTCGCAAAATATATGCTTGTAGATGACTCCACTTAAGATAAATTTACTTACCTATCATGGGCCCGACGCTCAAACTTATGCCTCCAGCCAGCAGCATGTACAAGCCGTAAGCCGGAGGATACCTGTCTATGGGCACATACTCAGCTAACACGATAGGCTGCGCTATGTGGACTAGTGACCGCAGCGCACCCAGAATACCCGTCAATGCGAGCAGGGGTATATATGTCGTGAACTGGATGAACACTGAAATGAAATATAACACTTTTCTACTTTTGTCACTAACGGAAAATTGTATTGAAATTGAATTGAAATGAAATTGAATTGAATTGAAATTGAATTGAATTGAACGGAAAATTGTATTGAAATTGAATTGAAAATTGAATCTTCTTACATTAAAACATTATTGTTTTAATTATTCTTTGTAACGTTCAGCATTTTAGTATGCGCTGCAGGTAATATCTTGTTCCTTATAAGTAGCTATATACATATATTTAGTATTCGATAACGTAGCATTTAAAGCGGATATACTGACATATGTACAAAAAGAAATTAGCTAAGAATCATTTATATATTTATAGAGGAAAGCACAATTCAGGTATCTTAGGGGATCACAAGTCAGGTATCTTAGGGGATAGGCAACGAGCACCAATTCCCAAATATAACTACTTTACACACCTGACGTACTTCTTCTATAGGTACCTATTAATCATTTACTTCACACGCGCACGTCGATCTCGACGACTTTTGACTCCGGCATCAGATATCACATGTATTACATGTAACGATATAGGTAGCACAGAGTGTAGCAGCAAGATAACTCTATCATAAGTGCTTAATACGCTGAAGTTAACCAAGAACTGCAGCCAGCCACTTAGGCACGTTTGCAACACAGTAACGTTGATTGACCCGTTTCTAGTGGTTGTGATCGCTCGGGTTTAGCGGTCAATCGACCGGCTGATGATACGGGATATTAAGCCATTGCATAAAGCTAACTTAATTATGCACCACTAAAATATGCGTGGCAATTAACGGGCCCGTTATTGCAGTGGTTAGTGTATTTGATTGTTGCGCCGGCTCGTGGATTTGGTTCCCATCCAGAATAAATATTTGTCCAGTATGTGGGTTTAAAAATTTCTACATAAGTATATATTTATATTTATATATGTAATTTATCGGCCGTCTGTTTACCATAACACAAGCTCTTTTGATGCTTATTTCGGAATCAGATCGCCGTGTGTGGAGATATCCCAAGATGGTATTGTATCAAACTTAAAGTACTGCTTCAAAATGTAATAAATTGATATAATATAAAATCTAATAAATCTATAATCGAGGAACAAATGTACCTATGTACATACGTGCATTATGTAATTGTGAAGTTGTTTTACACAGTATAAAATAAAGTCTGTGCATGACGGCTGTTTAGTTTGCGTATGTGTTTATGTAAATTATGTCATGTCCCACTGGTGGACACTATTTTTATTTCATTTAGAATGTATTTGAAGGATACTTCACTGCGCTGTACCATGTTAATAAAGATCAGTGGTAACGGCTTAGTGTTCGCGCTACGGTAATTTATAAACGCAACGAAATCCTTCTATAACTTTTAAGGACCTGCTGATGACAAACGGGACTAATTGCTTGCCCTACCCTTTGAAGCCGCTTGTTAAATTTGCCACTAACGGTAACAAGTAAGAGCCCATCGCGCCTAGCGTCGCCCAACTTACATTATCCTTCGCCCTTTATCGCTGCCCCGACACCATAAATGTTTTAGCATCCTGTTTTATCTAAAATGGACAATTACTCCTTTAAGAAACGAGGTCAACGGAGCACAGGACGCGGGACGTTATGTCGTATTATGGACAAATAGTCCTTGACCTGTTTGCTATCTCCTATATTAATATATCTAATATAGGCATTCCTATAGTACTGAAATTAGATTCATGTGTGCCTGATATAACAATAAAAGTATGTTTTCAATATGTGGGTACTTATATCAAAAATGTTTGTGATTGATGAACGTGGAAGACGCACGGCAGGTATGCAAGGATAAGAATATTTGGCACTCCGTTCTCTCTGCCTACCCCGTAAGGGACTTGGCGTAAAGATATGTATATATGTATGTAAGCGATTGATTGAAATACATTATAGATATTTTTTCAACTTCAGTCCTTGATTTACTTGAGGACGAAAATATTGCAACTGAACGGTTGACATACTACATACATATGTGCATAAAAATACATTCTTACATATGTATTTTTTGCACCCAGACACAATACAAATACTTGTTCTCGTTACACAAATATTTGTCCCGAGGAGGAAGTGAACATGACCTAACTCAGTAGGTAGTCAGGTTAACTATACCTACACTGAATCAAGGGACCAGTCAACGGATACAGATTATGCAAACGATATAACGCTTTATATTTTAAAATCTTACCGAGTCTAAACAATGCAGTGAACAGAGCGCCTGCAAAGAACATGTATCTACTGTTCATGCGGAAGAACTGGCCAGAAACGCCTAGTAGGAGTCGCGCGGCCATATCTGTAGCGCCGCCCGTTGCTATTATGTTGGCTATTTCTGTCTGAAAATAAAATATGTGTAGAATCATTTTATTTGCAACGTACTGTTACTTTAAAGATAAATTAAATTATTACAAAAAAAGTAAGTTTGTGCCGAGTCTCGCATGGATCGATCCCTCAAGAAATCAGAAATCCAACTGTACCGTCCAGGACATAATCCGAACAAGTCATCGTTTATCGGAGGTTGGCTATCATTGTAGCTTTTTAACCTTAGATACTGCTGCTTGAAGCAACTGATGATGACGATTGATATAAAATGCAATAAAAGTTTCCAGTAAATTTTTAAATATCATCATCATCAGCCCTTAAATGTCCTCTGCTGGACATAGGCCTCCCCTAATCAGCACCACTGCTTCCAGTCCTGGGCCTTCCGATTCCAGCAGCTTCCTGCTGACGCTTTTAGTAGGAGGGTAACTTACGCTCCTCTTACCGAGACGTGGTCGCCACTCGATGACCTTTCTTCTTATAAATAAATTTATAAATTTGGATAATAAAATTACCATTGTGCATCATTTTATAACCGACGCAAATTTAGTTTTCTAGAGACAAAATAACCTTGTTATAAAACAGATACAACTATTTACATAAAAGTGTAAATTAAAAACCTTATAGATTTTTAACATGCCCCACTAGTTATAAAAAATAATAATATTCATGAACGCTCACTAACAATAAGACGATGCCCAAATTTATATAAGTAAATTTAGAACACAGTAGGTATGGGGTGTTGCGAGTGTACCTACTGTATTCCTCTGCCTACCTAATAATATTTAAAGGTGAAAATAGTATAACGCAAAGCTTATAAATAAAAAAGAATTCAAAACATTATTTGGATTCATATATTTTTAAAACGCTACACTTTGGAAGACTAATTGAATATTTGCTTGTTAATTTAAATAACAATGTGTTCACGCGCTCCTTCCGTTTTGTTCTCAGGCGGTTCCATATTATATGGCTCTCCTTTGTTTTGTAAAATATAATAACCTACCCACATCTGTCAAATATTCTTAACGAAATATTACATTTTAATATTAACGTGACACTACGCCTGTAATCCCCGAAGGCAGAAGAATGTAGTACACTGCCACGTTTCACCGGTTACATTTACGTCCCACCATGGAATAGGTTGCGAATCTATTGCCATATAGGCGCTTCCTAGGCATCATAGGCGTGCGAGATTGCTGCCAAACGTTAGCCTATCATATAATAAAAAAAGCATCAGGCACAAATCCATACTTCAAGCATAAGCTAGAAATTTCTCTTAGAAAATCTAAGTAAGAATTATCCAATAGTGCCCACCCGGGAATCGAATCCCGAACCTGTAAATCGCCAGTTGCGCTTGCGGCCATTCGACTAGAGAGACAGTCTTTTAAGGGTGCTATTAAACGTACCTACATAATTAACTGTTATTCAAGTAAGTGTTTTTTATCTATGTTTTAATCTTAAATTATAATAACAAACATCGTAAGGTATAATATGATACTGAATACTGGTGAATTCATTACATGTTGATGTGAAGAAGCAGCATGTATTAATGTGACATGAAAGACCATAACTGTCACATATTTTTAGCAGCTAACTGTTAATTTATGCGTAGAGAAAAAACACATCATTAAAACTATTTATATTATTGACATATCAATTTATGCAGACCACAATTTAAGTCTGGGTCAGTTTGTGAAATGCGACGGTTTTATCATAACAGCGGAAAGTTTTATAAAAACAGGAATCGGAGTAGTGGGCGCATGTGAAAGGATAAAATTTTCCAACGAACTACAAACTTACATAGACGACACTGATTTGTCTATGGTGTCCAAGTTTTGAACGAGTTTTCTGTTTATCTACAAGCTCTTATTGCAGAATATTGAGGTTGCATCTAATTTCAAAAAAGACATCTTAACGGAGATCTGCTCAATGAAAATAATCGTTACATGTCATATACTTCAAATAATGGTATAAAAATGTATCTACAGGGAATAAGTACGGGCCGCATTATTGGAATTTGTGTTAATGCAAACGCAATGTTTGTATTATAGGTACTATGCAAATATCATACCTTATATGTATCGTATATGTTTGTAATAAAAATAAAAAACAATCAGAGTTATTGTGTCGATTTCTTCAAAGATACGTTTTACAGCACACTCGTACATGCAGCTAACAAAATCTTAATCGGGGTTCTTATATTTAATGTCTGACAGTTTAAAAATAGCAAATGTGTATTCCTGCGAAAACTTTTAACATTTAAATTTTATGTATGCATGTATAATACTTTCCAAAAGAAACCTTTAATCGATAGTAACCAGGTGATGCCGAAGTATATTATTGTTTGTTACAAAAAACGGTTTTAACGAACAGCCCTGATATTGATTTTAAAATTAATATATTTTAAAAAATTTCAATGAAACATATTAAACATTTCATATGTAAATTTGTACATACGAGTACGTAAAACGTTTGAGTAGTAACAAAATAGCTAAATCAGGAACATGGGTTTGGCAGATTTAGTTGCTAAACGTTATGTAATCATAGGTAAGAAGCAGGTAGGCAGAGGATTGTAGTACACTATGTTTTACCTATGTTTTACCAGTTACACTATATATCCCATTAAGGAATAGGTATTGGGACAATTACCATATGCAAATCTAAACTCCGAATTACTACTAGGAATCAAGTTAGAGAAACCCAACAGTACGTTACCCGATGATCAAACCCAGGACCTCTCGATAAATAACCGCGCGTGTAACTATTCGACCAACGAGAGAGTCTAATAAAACTATTATAAAATCTCTGATGATATAAATGTACCTAAATAGCTTCATTAACATTGACCGTTGATCTAGGCGTGTAATCAATACAAATATATGAGCGCGTAAAACATTTTACGACCACATTAATCTTGTTTTTGTGTATTTGGTAATACTTTACAGATACTCATTATGTTGTCTTAAATATAACAACAAAATCTAGTTAAAGTATTGTAATCAGAATTAAATGCAAATACATAATTGGGATATTCCGTAGGAGTTCAATATCTTAAGAGAATAAATGTGTATGTACATATAATTACTGCGTCAATCTTATATGAGTTTATCGTAAGTCGGTGGGCTTTTTTAAGGGTAATAATCATCATAATAATCATTCTTAAGGTACCATATTTCTTTAAGGATCAGCAGAAGCAGATTCATATCTGCAACAGGTATATGTATATCTACATCTTCATTTGATATCTGTGAGGCGCAGAACTGTATACAATTTTTTTAACAATATATTCAAAGTCGAAAGGCAAGCTAGAACAGTTGCCATCTCGTAGGAGATTATTCGATGACCTTTATCATCAGCCTTGATCAAGTCACAGCCATAAACCTACTGTACGGGGTTTTGGCCCATAAACCTCCACTGTGCCTACGGTTTGGATTACAAAGAGCGTTCTCGTACTGCTTACAGTGCTGCCCGTAGGTGGCCGGGAAATATACAAAAAATGAGCCTTATATATAAGTAAATTTTCGCATCTCGTTATTATCAAATTCACGATTTTTTTTTTAAATGCCCTAAAATGACCCGACAATATGCAATGAGCAATTATGAAACTGAAATGTTCCCGAAGTCCAGGGGCGCCCCTGTCAATGTGCCATTTGTGGGAACATAATATGTATGCTCAAATATCTAATTAGTGGACCATACATAGACCAACTGGACTCGAAGTTTCTTAATATGTCATATTTATTATTACTATCAAGACTGCAAAGTCGTTTTGCTTTTATATAATTTCAATTTAACAATGATAATCAGATTATAACTCAATAATGGAATAATTTTGACGAAAACTTGAAATAGGTCAACGTGACTGTGATGGGAAAAGATGGAAACGTAGAAAGTTTGGTTTAACTCGTTGAAGCCCTTGACGAAGTATTGTTGAAGTATTTCGATACGAATGATGGAAATGAATGGGGAAAATATAAATTAGAAAACTGGTTGAACGAATCATTATTTCTAAATTAGATACTGATAAAATGCTACTTGCGAAGCTGAGTAATTTTCTTGAGGTTTAGAATCAAAAGAAACGATTTAAAATAATTGCTCTGCGCTGAATGAAATTGAATATTTGGTAGAATATTTATTAATTAATTGTTCAGTTAACTAATCAGGTAAAATAACTTACCTCAGTTAAAGGTATCGAATGCACAGAAAAAAATTATGATTATTATAATACTTTATTTCGTTGCCTTTCTTCAGTTTTTATAGAGTTGTTGCTTTGGGCTTCTGTTTATACTTCTGCTACCGTTCTACGTTCTATCGTTCTATGCTCTATTGCCTATTCCTGTTGTATTTTGTAGGGCTTTATGTCTCTATTTTAATAGTTTCATACCGAATTGAATATTAAATGCGTTAAAAATTCTACTTTAATTTACTCCTTTAGCTTTAGCTACGTCGCTTTTTGCGTAGTTGAATTAATTATATTTTTTCTAAATATGGGCGTACACATGTACGCCAATGAATGGTTTACGACCTCAATAGAAATAAATAAGAAAACAGGACCATGGGCACTCCCTTAATGTTACGTAACATACGTAACATCACGCCTGCAATCCCCGAAGAGGTAGGCGGAAGAGTGTAGTACATTCCCACGTTTCACCAGTTATGTACAGTGTATGTATAGTGTATGTACAGTGTATGTACAGTGTAAGTACAGTTTAAGTCCCATGGAATAGGTGGTGAGCTTATTGCCATACACCGAGCACAAATCCAGACTCCGGGTTACTACCAGAAATTTGAAGTTAGAAAACAATATACTCGACCTGCACATCGAACCCAACCACTCAATTATCAATCGCGCTTGCAACTACTCCTCCGACGAGGCAGTCAAGATTCATAAGATTTTACTAAAAATACATTTGAAGGTAATTTTTTCCTTCAAATTCTTATCAAAATAAATTTGCTTATCGTCCGGGAAAATTTATGTACGAACAAATTGCCTTTTACAGTGTTGTTTGGACAAGTCTTTAAGACTTAACGATCGTGGTTTTGCTGAAACAAAAAAAAATCGCTTCTGCCTAAAGATTTGCCAGTTTGTCGGTAAAATGGAATAAACATATAATAATTATTTCGTTTTGCGTGCATTCCTAAAACATGGTTATAATATAAAGAACCAAGGTCAGTGTTATACGAGTATAATAGGTCTAAACGGTTGGTGAAAGCTGCTGGCACAAGCTAGATGCGACAAGCCGAGGACAGGGCGCGATGGCGCTCATTGGGGGAGGTCTATGTCCAGCAGTAAATTGAGATAGGCTGATGTTTTTGTCTGTTGTCGTTGTTAGTTGGTAAGAGACAAAAAATATTAATATATTTATAAAAAATGTATAAAAGCGCCATTTTCAAGAGCATGTTTAAGAAAACTAACGATACAGAGGTGTATAATTTGTTTGTGTATGACAATAATCCATAATGAGACAACGTAACTGATGAAACGTGGAAGTGTTCACACTGCTCTGCCTACGTATTCGGAGAGATCCATACGCGATGTTACTATTTTTATGATCTTATTGGATTGGGATAAGAAATGTTAAAAAGAGACATGACTCTCATTGTGAACAGCATAATTCACAATTCCTACTGTGCTAAAAATATTGATATTGGCATAATATTTTAAGATCTGAAGGTAATTATTTTTTATTTCTTTTAAATTCCATATAATTTATAATTATAATAATCGACCCAATTGTCATTTCACTATTGGAATATCAGTTTCTTTTCATATTGAGAGGGTTAAGGCCACGGTCTAATAATAGTCTAATAATTTATGCAACATTTAAATTATCCGCAGTAATATGTCCAGAAACGTAAAACACACAAAAAATTAAAACACAAATGTGGTACCTACATGGACATTTACAGCTCATTATTAATTTCTAATCTGAAACAAAGTATTTTAGAATGATAAGTCTGATAAGTAATGCTTCTGCTAGCACAGGAGGTCTGTCGGAATAGTGACGTCTAGAATTCGGTACTCTCTTCTAACCCTCGTAAGTTATCTAACGTAACGATATGAAAAAGTTTCTCAAATATATTTGCGCAATGATTTTTTGAGCGGCTGATAGAATAATGAAAATACTTACCCGAGTTAAATTATTTTTATCGAGGAACAAAGGCTCCACCGTGAAGAATGTGAGATCCGAAAAAAAGGTCAGAGCCATCCCGATTATTATGTTGTCATACACCAAGTCTTTTAAAAGGGTCAGGTCTAAATACTCTGCTACAGTTTGCCTGAAAATAAAAATTAACTTTTCATAAACCGTTAATAACTTCGTAACCAACTTTGGTAACCATTGATTTATAGCTATCTTTGGTAACTAACTTTGGTAACCGTTGATTTATAGCTAGCTGTGATAACTACATTTTGTAATCATGGATTTATAGCTAACTTTGGTAACTAACTTTGGTAACTGACTTTGGTAGCTGACTTTGGTGACCATTGATTAGGTGACTTTGGTGACCTTTGGTGACCATTGATAGGTGGTGAGCCTATCGCCATATACCGGGCACAGATCTAGACTCTGAGTCACTACTAGAAATTCTAAATTAGAAAAATTCAATAGTACCTGACTCGGGATTTGTACCCAGGACCTACCAATCGGCAGCGGCGATTGCAAACACTCGACCAACGATGCAGTCAATTGATTTATAGCTAGCCTTTTTAAGTAAAGAGAGTAGCAATTGAGCAGGGACACACGTATAGGCGGCAGCCGTCACAAGTGACGGCTGCCGCCTATACGTTTGTGTCATTCATATTTCTAACTAATGAAAATCTGTGTCGTCCTTCAGGTATAAAAATAGCTAGAATGTTAAAAAGGAAGAACGGTCTTGATTCATATACAAAAAAGTAATCAGCATTCCTGCTTCTAGTGAAGTTCAGAAACAGTAATATTTCTAAAACAGCATTAATCGAGACTGCGCAACTAAAATATCTGGCTAAGTCAAAAAATTCTATTAGCTTTTGCTAACTACTTTGATCAGGGTACTGTGTTGTTCTTACGAGATATCGTTTTTAATATTCCAGATACTTTAGGTTTAAGTATTATGAAACTGAAGCTGTTACAACTAATAAATTCTCAACTACAGTTTCAGCAAGCGATCAAAATTTCAAACGGAGTTACAGATCCTTTTTTGTCTTATAACAATTTAGCTAATATTGTATTAGTAGACCGCGTTTCGTCGTCGATATAGACGACATATAGTTTCATAATTTTAATTATACAATTTTTTTTAATTGAAACCTTATGGATTTCATTATTGTTTCAGGTAATTACCCACTGAAATAGTCTTCGTTCTTCGTATACTTCAATTAATAAAAAAACAGTAAGTACTCGTAGTAAGTGAATATAGCAGTTCAAGTTATGTAGATTTTACCATAGAAACTTACCATTTGCCTTCCTTATTTTTTATTATAGGCATAGGCTCCACGCCAATATTGCCGAAATTCCCTAAACTAGACACCGAGGCGGCTTTGTACAGATTCTCAATATACACTTTGTCACTGGAGTCGAATTTGCTATCTGTAGTTTGGTCCCTAGGGATTAGAACCACGGGAATGCTTAGTCTCCTAGAATCTGCTAATTTGGGGAGGAACAGCAGTCCTGAACCCTTTCGCGAATTCTGCTCACTTGTGGATAGATTCTCTACTGACTTAGTATTATCTAACTTGTTAATTCCTTTTCCGTTTTGAGTAAAGTTAAATTTGTTTTCCGGTTCATCAACAGCTGGTGTAGGCGGAATCACTGAAATATTTTTTCAAATACTTAAATACGTACAATTGCATGCTATATTTCGCTAAGTATTTTACGTGATGGAATAATGAAATGCAGTCTGCTCACATGAGCATAAAATGGCACATGCCATGGATTTATTTATTTGCCTCATTGATACTACATATGTCACAATATACAAGTTTAATATAAAACAAACGTTTTATTATAACACTGTTCAAGAGTATACTGATATTCAAAAGTTAAATTATAAGTCATGTTAATTAAAGATGAAGATTTAAAATATGTCTAGTACCAAATAAAGTTTACTTACAGATAATCTGCTCACACGATTTCGCTTGTCGTACCATATACCACGAGACAGGATGCATGGCAAGAGCGCCGAATATACTGTGAGCTGAAATCGCGCACAATATGGCAAGAGTCCCCCTGAACCCGTACTCCGTTATAGTAAACTTAATAAACAGTGGGTACACCATCGTAATCAGACCTATTGAGGCCTTGCATAAGCTTAAATATAGCACCTTCTTCCTTGTAAAGTAGCTGTTAAAGCTCGTATATGACACCGGTATAAGCAATCCCATACCCAACCCTTGAAGGAATCCATTTGTTATTATCAATTGTGTTGTAGTCGTTACAAATATTGCTAGGAATGACGCTAACGTATAGATAAAAGCGCCTATTAATCCGACCTGTCTAAGAGAGAGTCTTTTCAGTGCGATGTTGGCTGAGAAACCTGAAAAAAATATTTTTTTTCAAAAACCACAGATACTCGTACATTTTTCGAGGCTTTAATGTAATGAATGTAATGAATTAGGTATATTTAACAATGCACATGTAACGAATTTTTGTATTTAGAGTTTAATATGGCAGGCACTTACAGACCCAGGGACCATTGAGATCTAATGTTATGTAAGGCTGAATATCGACCCAGTTAGATTGAGATTAGGCTAGAAAAACTATTTGACCAAATACGTCCTTGCACGCGGGCTATTTTCATATGGGGCCCCATTTTTCTAATTGTGTTCACCAACAGGGTTTTTTGCAAGATTTTACAATGGATTTAAAGAAAAGCTTATTTCCACAACCCTGTTGATTGATGAATTAGCGGATCACCCTGTCAGTTCCCTCGCCCGAGACCGACAGCTTACAATCGATAGCTCTCCGGTCGGTTAACGGTTTTTTTATTAAGTTTTTTGTTACATACATTTTATTTTTATTCTATAATAAAACGAATTAAGCCGGAAGTGTACATACTCGTATATTAAATGGTATGTTAAAATTGTAAAAAATTGTGCTCAATAAATAATATACTGTTACTGTCTAGGATATTTGTTTCTTATTTGCGGTTCTTTAACCATCACTTGATATTTCAAGACCAGTAAAGTTATTTGGTCATAATAATTTACCTCGTACAGTTGGGGCGCCACCTATCGCCGCCACCAAGGGGACGCTCGCGTCTAGAACTATCAACACATTGAACCGGTTGTTTTTTTCTAATATTTGTATGTATGTTAATGATTCTTCATAATTTACAAAAAAGTGTGGAGCATCGTATTATAAATTAAAATTGATTGAGCAAGCTCGTAATCAAAGGGAAGCCTATTAGAATAAAATTAAAATAAATAGACACATAAAAAAACTTACGAGTTTTTAAATGTGAGCATACTCGTATATTACATCGTCACTTTGTAACTGGCACCGCCATTTGAATAATAATGTCGTTAATTATTTAATGGCCATTAAGTAATATGTTGCAATATTTTCGCATGCTTTATTAGCATAAACACCTATATGACCTATACTAAAAATATAGACGTGTATTTATTTAATTATCATTAATATTTATTGATATAAATAGTTCTTTTAACGTTTTTATTAAAAATTCCCCGTTTTCCATTGTCCTTTAATGTACGATCCGTAGTAATGCTTAATTCCTACTGACGCAGAGCATGAAGCGAAGCGTCGAGACAAAAACTTAAATTTTAATAGCGTACAAAGTTACCTCAATAACTAACGTACAAATATGTATATTCCTATATACATATTTGTACGTGTACGTTGTACGTACTATGTACTATAAAATTGTGCGTTAATTAATGGAGATAAAAGTCAATATGTCTACAATTAAAATGTAAGTATATGTATATCACGACTCCTCGCAACGACGCTGCGCTAGTGCAAATTGATCCTAAACGATAAAATTTTTTGAACAAATAACGAGAACTCTTTTTTCTATTATCGTAAACTGCACATTTAGCATTTATATATCGTGTTATAATTAATAAATATATGATATTATAATAATAATAAATAAAACGTCTGACATATGTGAATCTAACACGATAAAGTATCAAAACGAGTAAACCTCATACTTACCAGCAATGGCCAGCGTTACTTGGAACACACCATAGACCACTGTCACCGCCCCTGTGCCCACCCCCAGTTCATCCAAGAAGTCATTGTATATAAAACCGAAAACAGGCTGGTGTGCAGTGCCTGCGATCTGTAAATGTATCAAACTATGTATGTATGTATGTCTCTCTGTATGTATTATGAAATGCATAGCGAAGACAGACAGTGATAATCACAAATGACAGTATGAGATAGGAATGCGTCGTCCGGCGCTATCGACGTATAGTTATTACACATAACTACCGGAAGTACTTAGAAGGGTATAAATAAGTCGCTTCCAATCATTATCATTAGATAATAGCAATGAAAAAACCTAAAACCTTCCATTACACAATCAGGGCCACTAATATATTTAATCATTACACTGTGAAACCTCCTCCAATAGCAGCGAGCAGTTGTACCATTTGTTACCTTTATTTGTATTGAGCTATTCGATAACGTGCTTTGGTTAATGAAATAAAAAAATCCAAAAGTTGCATTTATTATTTTTTTCACCTGTAAAAGACCTGGCATGAACATATGTACATATTTATGTTAAACGTATGCGCCTTCCTTGGTAAAAAGAAGAGAAAACTGTTTTTTTTTATTATTTAATTCCAAAATAGATAAATAAAAACTGCAATATAGAACGTGGCGTGAAACTCGAAACCAGTTTAAACTGGATTCTTCTTTAATAATACGAGTGTATTAAATATTAGCTATTTATATTTGCCCAAAGGTGTTCGAGCATTTTATATAATTCATATTTAATAATTTTTTAAAACCGGTAATAAGAATGTCCATCCTCCAACTGTCTAGCATTTAAACCGAATGCGGCAAAAAAGCTACTTAAATAGCGTGTTAAGTAAGACACTATATTGAGAAATATAATTTTTATTTATGCAGGATCCTGTTCGTAGTATTTATACGTTATACTCGTATGTGTTATGTAATTATATATCCTTTTAATAATGATATTTATCGCCTATATATGTAATTCTAATATTGAAAATACATTCCGTACCACCATTGTCTCTTTTTTATACCTCGAATGATTCAATCGCTGCCTAGTCGGCGTTGGAACCTTGTGGACGACGCTGTTGTATTAAATTTTTCCTATTAATTTTTTATCTAGAAGCTAACATAACAATTGTAGTTGAGTGCCATATGAATACAAATAATAACATAATCATAATATTTGTAATTTTCTTTCAAACTAACTTATTCAGACAATCACATTTCATTTAAACCATAAATTTCTTCTAAATATTTAATGCCCAGATCGAACGCTCAGATATTTACAACGGATGTAGATGTGAACAAATTTGGACACAAATTGTCGTCAAAATAATTATTATGTCATTTGATTTCTTAGTCCACTGACCGCTGTCGGTGACCGTGTGACCGCATGCGATTCTTGCATGACCGTTAAACTGTACATAGTCGCCAAAAGGTTAAAGGTTTACAATCATAGTAATCGGTTAGCGATTGCTACAATATTGCTAGATAAACTGTTCCTATACAAACATACGATTTACTTACGACACTATAAACCTTTTGAGTCACGGTCAATTCACAATTCAGATAGTGCTTTATAGCTTCACCAACGTTTTATTACATTGATATAATTATTGTATATGTTTATTACAATTTAAATCTCTGTGGCGTTAATTAGTCATTGTACAGGTTGCTTTTTATTTACTTTGAAAGAATGTATTTGAAAGAAAGAATAAAATGTTGTACGTAATTGTATTGCTGGACTGTCTCAAAGTACATTTTAAGTATCTCTGTGACAAATTTATATTAAGTCATTATACAGGATGCTCAACGCTTATTAATATGAAAGAATACAACTATATAAAAATCTATAGTAAAAATGACTCCCGAGTTTATCGAGTGGGTGCGAAGTTCAAGAACTGATCAAAAGGTCCCGGCTTCGAATTCCAAGTTGGGTACTATTCAATTTTCTAATTTAAATTTTCCAGTAGTAATTTCGAGTAATATCTAGGAAACTGGATCTGTGCCCGGTGGATGACAATAGGCTTACCAACTATTCCATGGTAAGACGTACATATGTATGTGGTGAAACGCGGGAGTGAACTACACTCTATTACAAGCATGATGCTACGTTGTCATTCTGTATCAACGAAGTGAAACCTTTATCTGCATCTGCATCAAGGGAACCTACCATTTTAATTTCAGACTCTTTGTTTCAAATTGGCAATGCCTGAAATCTTAAACTTCGTAACATACCTACATCTTTAAAAATGATGCATCTGAAATTAAAAATTCCAAACCATGACTAATATATTTCTTATTAAACATACATTTGCCTTATGATATTAATTATGTAAAACATTATTTAAAGATGGTAGTTTTTGTCGATGTGATAATATTAATCTATATATCAGCGTCAGTCATAGATGTGATCCATACATAAAGATGAGTCTTTGATGGCAGCATTCTGCAGCATTCTGCAGTATTTTTATGAATTTATTTTACGCTTTATGGCCCGGACAATACGAATGGAAAGTTATATACATAGTTGGTAGCACTAATGTACTATAAACAAAATTGAAGCGTCTGTATGAGGGTTTTTGTCGTTTTCTCAGTGTTTAGTAAATCAAACCTATAAATCATTCATTTCGAATACATATTCTGTAAAGTGGTTTGCAGTTATTGGATGCACAGAGCTGAAGATCAATCTGCGTTCTATTGGAGAGACATATGTATGTCCAGCAGTGGGCGAAGACTGGCTGATGATGATGATGTCCTAATCTCTGTTACACTCGTGGTTTATCAGAATTTTTATTTTACATTATATACCAACAAATCTATACCTTAACGAATGCAAGACTTGCAATAACAGACAACATTCATTCTTTCTTTTATCGGCTCCCCTTATATTGGCAGTAATTGTAAAGCAACATAATATTTAGCCAGTCCCAACTGTAAACAAACTTCACTGTGTTTAAACTAGTTTTAACTGATAATGCTTAGCGTTAAATATAATTGGGGTAGTGACTGATATGACCACTGTGATCTTTAATAAATTTATCAGCGTATTATTGTACACAAAATTTGTGTAAAATAATTAAAAGTAATAGTTGAATATTTAATGAATCAAATTTTATTTAAATATTACTTTCAATTTAAGTATTTTAATTGTCACTACTGTCAATTAACATTTCTTTCGGTATGTGCTTCTTCTCAGCTTTGAGAAGTTTGTAGGTTTAATCAAATTAGTAATCTATTTAACTATTTTAACAATTTTATTCAGATTTGTGGAAGATCTCTACTGGACATATGTAGATCATCTTTTAATCAGCGTCATACCGCTCGCTCCTAAGCCTAGCAAATCAACAGTTTAATGTTGTCTTTCGTTGGTAACAGGCTAACGAGTCTATCCTAGCTATTAAAACTGATTTAATTTTTTTTTGTTTTCCGTTCTGTTGTTCTGTGACATGAGCTGTATTTTTATTATCAATGTTTATTTTTCCATTTACTCTCACTACAAACATTTTTATAACAGTCACTTGTCAAACAGTTGACGGAGACATATTTTAAAACAATGCACGTGTTGATACGCGATCTATCAAATGCAAAAAATTTAGTGCTTACATGCGTATTTATGTATGTATAGACATGCGTACTTATACATGTGTGATAATACATACGCATGTCAATAGTTAATTTTGCAAAGTAAGTTCGTTGCTAACCTGTTTCATTCAAGTGTTTAGGTCTGACATAATTTAACATTAGGTTTGTAAAGTCGTTTTTTTAATATTCAATTATAATTAACCAGATACTTTAAATGAAGGTAGCGTTTATTATAATTTAATACTTAAAATAACGTAACATCACTCTGTAATCGCCGAAGGATTAAGCAAAGAAGTGTAGCACACTCCCACGTTTCACCAACTACGTTTACATCTCAAGATGGAATAGTATCCGATTCTGGAATCGAACTCAGGACTTTTTCATCGGCATTCGCTCTTTCTACCACTTAACCAACGAGGCAATCTAACACCTATTTGTAGTCTAGATTAATACTCAAAATCAAACAGGTTTTTTATAGTAAAACGATCTTATTTTTATCTTTTTGTTTTGCACACATGTATTAGTATATGTCAATCTATTCACATATTAAACGAAGTTAAAGAAAAGTTGCTTTGCTAACAGTACAAATACTTAAAAACAATGCATAGAAAACAGAAGTCTTCAAATTACCTTTACGTGGAGCCGACATGTTATGATGTTTAAATATCTCATGTTTAATATTGCTTGTGTTATACAGTGAAATTTAATAAGATTAATATAAATTTCATTTATAAATGTTGTTTTTGTTAACTGTTATATTTTATTTATTGCTCTTTCTACGTCAAAAAAATGTGCATCCAAATGAAATGAAAATAAAATATAAGCATAAGAATAATTTGAAATTTCGAAAATATCGAGAACGTAAATGTCACATCACTCGTTTACCCTTATTTGCTTCGTAAGATAAAAAATAATAAACAAATACTTACAAATATAACAGATAAACCAACGCAGACCATGTATCCCCATCCGCCCTCGGGAGGTACCAATTCATATTTCTTTTCATCACTATCACAGCTTTGTGGACTCTGTTTTCCACTCATATCCGAAATATTCCCGGCGAACTTATGAATCTCATTGATAGGACACCTTCTTTTATAAGGCCCTGCCGGGTGGTCTTATAAAGCCATAATAAATAAATCGCGCGGAGGCTGTATGCTTTAGGATTAAATTGTATCACGTTAACTATGATTACTCGGTGTAACACACCGTCAACAGCACCCAGTAAACGGAATTTCCATAAACACAAATTGACAAACAACTGATAGTTTTGTCGCGCGACAGGGAGCGACGACGACGTGCTGTGAACTACGACGAACGCTGAACTTCAAATATGAAAAGGAAGAATCGGTGGCCAGCGCTCAAAGGGCCGGATTGTTTGGCAATATTAGCGTGCGTTCAGCGTGGCTGTGGAGTAGCTACTTAGCGATTTTAAGTGGTCCATGTTAATGTCTAGCGCTACGGGTAAAGCGAAGCGCCGACTATCGCTCCTAATTATAATATTAGTTTAGTATTTCGTATTAAGTATTAAATGTTTCATAAATATGATTAAATCATATACCTAAGAAATTAAACATAATTGTATCTTATCTAAATATAGGTACGTGAGCTAAATCTGTACATAATTTAATCATTACTTTGGGTATTAAACGTCTTAGTAACCTACACTTCTTTTTGAATGCAATCGTATGAATGAAAATATTTTTGCTTGGTTGCTAATTGTATCTAAAACCGCTATTTTATACGAAGCCTATGGTTATATATACTACGTTACTCGTACATAAAATTTATTAAACATATTAACCGTACATTAAGTTCCTACAACCGAGCATGAAGTTTGCGTTTTAAGTTTGTTTTCGATTCTCACAATCTTAATGTCTTTGCGTGCTCGGTAAATGAGTTACAAGACATGAAATGAATGTAATACATGGTTACTGCAGGATTTTCCCTGACTTCTCCCGTAAGATCATGCAACAACAGCAAACTCCCAATAGTGTACATAAATGTATTAAAGTTACACATTTATTTATTGGACTTAAAAATGTAACAAATTTCATGAATATACTAAATTCCTACCATTTAAGTGGTTGTCTAAATAATAATATTAACGATCAATATGTTTTATATTTTATTTGTGGTAGATATACACAAGCCTTCAAATACATGTATATTGCTTCTTATAATTATTATCGCGTCGTCTATCATACGGTCTTTTCATTTCATGGGCATCATCTCATAATTCAGGGTCTGTGACTGCGGGTCGGTGGTTGCAAAACAAATTATATTTTTCATTCAATCTAACAACAACACCATTATTATTGCATTTTTTTATCTAGGTATAGAAATATTGAGTCTGAAGACTTGCAAAATTTCAATCCATGTTGTAATAGATTTTGTACTGCGACTGAGCTTCACTTACTTTATAAGACTATTACTTTTATAAGGCTCATTTATTCATCTTCATCTTCATCATCATCATCATCAGTCTATCTCAGTCCACTGCTAGACATAGGCCTCCCCCAATGAACACCATCGCGCCCTGACCTCGGCATGCCGCATCCAGCATCTGCCTCCAGCCTTTCGCAGATCGTCATCCCACCGCGCCGGACCGGAGCGCGTCCTACACTACGTTTATTCACCACTGCTGAATGAATGAACTTGTAATTTTTTTTTATAATACAGCCAATAGTAAAAACAAGAATTGCCTTAGAAGGTAAACTACTTTTGAAGAAAAAATAGTTTTTTAAAAAAATGTTTGTAACAGTCTCCAATATGACTTGACAATCAGTCCATCGTACGAATAATGTTTATTTATGTTCTAGAAATGTGAACGCCCACATCAGTCGGGCAAGTTCACAAGTGCAAGCAACTAAAGCTTATCAAGTTAAAGGGACTTTTTTTTATAAATTCCACCAATACTATGGCAATAGGCTCATCGCCTATTCCATGGAACTTAAACGTAACTGGTGAAACGTGGAAGTGTACTACACTTCTCTGCCTACCTCATTGGGGATTACAAGCGTGATGTTAGGTGTTACACTAATACTGAATATATTAATAACTAAAGTTAGGTACTCATATTTTCTCGAATCCTGACATACATAGTCTTGGTGTTTTTATAGAAAATGTCAAACAAAAAGGTGTTGTTAATGTACATACATATTAAATATGTACCAAATGACGTAATTCCGCTTAAAAGATAGAGACGTACACTTAAAAAAAAATTGTGGTTTAATGATTTAACAACATATCATTATTGCTTTCTTGGGAGGTATGATCATTACCACGCTTCTATTTATAATTTGATTTG
Organism: Elbella merops; assembly: GCA_018244855.1. Taxonomy (NCBI): domain Eukaryota; kingdom Metazoa; phylum Arthropoda; class Insecta; order Lepidoptera; family Hesperiidae; genus Elbella; species Elbella merops. The sequence continues at coordinate 20,094 of DWMG01000233.1, forward strand.
TCATCTGAGAAGTTTCTGAAATAAAAAGTAAAGGGCCGAATTGTAAAAGTTATCCTGGGAGGTTACTATTACATATGATTACTTGGATACGAGTGTATTAAAGTGTTCGCGTTTTAAAATTGTCATTATGAAATTGTACATAATTTTCAGATGGAATATTACTGTTAAAAAAATATATGAATTATGTATGTATTCCAAATAAAAAAATATATGTATTACTCTGTAACTGACGCTGACCTGAGATAAGCTTTTAAATTGGGGTTAAAATAAGATCGAATGCATTTTACAGAGGCGACAATAACTTAACCTAAGCTTATCTATTCAGTTGTTGTTTCCTCGAGGTAGAGATGTACCTACATATATATTCTTTTGTTTTTGATCGTCATCAACTCTCGTCGCAACTGTCGCAACTCTCCATTGCGTAGGATAACTAGATCTTATAATTATTTACCAAAGTCTATTAGCATTATATATTTTTTGATTAATTGTATGCATTTAAGTAAAGGCATTGTAGAATACCTCTCAAACTATAACGAAACCTAACTGTAATGCCAAATTCAAAATATTGTAATTTTTATATTTTTAAATACAACTTTTCTTTTTTCTTTTTTTAATTTATATATAGATTGTTGCTTGTGTAAACATGTAAGTCGTGGTTGCCTATAACTGGGATGGCATTTAAAATTATATGAATGTATTTGTTATATATGTAAAATGTACATTCCGTTGGAGATCCTTAAATAAATAAATAAACTGTAAACAACATACTTACATATGTATGTGTTTTCCGTAACGGTTACACTCGTATAATATTAGATTATTGCAATAATTTGCCGCATAATCACCCAGTCAAGGATCAGCATCATATGCTTAAACATTTGTAGATATATCACGAGGAAAATAAAAGAACATAAAAAATATGTAGACATTTAAAACTCTAGCCACCTAATATAAATTATAAACATAATATACATCTAGAATTTCATTATTTTTTCAATGCATCATCATAAAAAGCGAACGTTAATGGGAGCAAATAGATCAGATACCGACTGATAGGAAGTCAGAATTCTTGGAACACAGCGTACGCGAATAAAGAGAGCGAAGAATGTAAAAGAAACATGTCAGGTCTACAAAGAATGCGATATTTGGTATTCGATCCTCTCTGCCCACCTTGTTGAGGGCCTGCGGTGATGATATAATAATAAGAATTTCATCAAACGACATTGATATCCATTGATTAGCAACGACTAGGAAATTGTTCAGTTATCATATTGTCCTCACTATAATTATACCTTAATTAGACATCGCGATGAAACGCTAACATTGTTTTGTTACGGAGGACAAAGGTAACAAATCCATTCAGCCGCGCTTTGTGCAATGCGATTCATATTCGTATTTACGATTCGTGTCCGTTTTCGCAATAAAATTTACCTGTGAATGGTACCAGGAAATAATTACTTCGTAAATATAAAATCAATTAACTAATTAAGTTATTAGTAAATATAATTAACAGTAATCCTATTAGCTATGCACCGAGATTTCTATTGAAATTCATCAACCAATCACACCTGGTAGTACAATAATACTTTAACATATTCATATTCGTGTTACATTGTGATCATTTATGGATGTTAAAACGAGCATAACAATAAACAATTAGATAAAAAATCAATTTGTGACAATGCTACTGCTCATCTAAATTACTTGTCATTAAATCGGTATCGTATTTCGAAATTTCCTAAGAAGCAAAATCATATAAATATTAAAACAGTGAGATCAAGGACGAAGATGAAATTGAAAAGGTTTAGAAGTGCACTGCACGTAGTTGATTACAATTATTCTGTTAGTTAACGCTTGTTAAACATTTCCGGAGGCTATAAGGACGTTTTTATCAATAGAATTTTAGCATTGATGAAATAAGTCATAATCTTGCTAACTTGCAGTTTTTGGCTAGTTCTAGAATATTAATAGTTAAAAAATATAGCTATTCTGCACTGAAGCAGTGATAGGATACAATTCAGATGCCACGCATTTGCGAGAGATACCGTGACCAGCATTGATCGTAAAAAGCTGTAACATAATTATAATTGTCCAGGTAATTTTTCCACCGATATTCTGTCCCCTATAAATATTTTTTACTCATAAAACGCAAGAAAATGACATTTGGTTTGAATAGTTATGTTGCTTTTAAAATTTTCAATTAAAAAAACTTTGTTAACATGATTGTTAACATTAAATCAGTACTAAAATCTCATATAAAGCGCTACAGTCCATATAGGTAATATTACGAAGGTCAAAACCGAATAATCGGTGATCGAAATAATACTCAGTATATATATTATATTCAACACTTAAATCACAATATGATCTAAAATAAGATTAAGTAATAATATTAGTACATATAAAATGTCAATATTACACACACAAATGAACTTCGGCGATATAATAATGATGTATACATTATAATGATATTCCTTACGTAAACTTACGGGATACTGTGAAATTTCGTTTACAATAAATAATTATCAATGGAATGTGACTTGTCCAGTTATTAACCAAGTATAAAATAGATAACGAATGAAGACAGCATCATTATACCAGATGAAAAATTTTTTGTTTTTTGTTTTTTTTTTTTTTTTTTTTTTTTT
>DWMG01000234.1:0-22698 GCA_018244855.1 Elbella merops
TTTGTAGTGTTCGACCCGGGAATCGAACCTGGGACCTCCCGATCGGCAGTCGCACTTGCAACCAACACGACCAACGATCTGCCTGATCTGAATACTATCACATTATACAAGAGTGTAGAATACAAATTGATTTCCAATAGCAAATTGTAGGTTGCAGCAATGAACAATTTTAATTCAAAATAACCTTAAAATACATGATCATACTAAGTTGTAAAATTTGTCTGAACGGCAACTAAAATTATTTGAAATAATTTATTTGTTCTTAGGCTCGTAATTTTATTTACAGGCCTTTGCATATCATTGGAGAGTTGCAATTCGCCTATCTGTGCTTCCTGATCGGACATTCCCTTGATGCGTTTGAACACTGGAAGGATCTGGTGATCCTACTCTGTTCTTGTGATGATGCCATACACAAGTACCGTAGCCTGTTTTTCCATTTCATTAGAACCATTGAAATCCAGATCGAGGAAATGCCTGAAGATTTTCTCGCCGATATTGTAATGAACAAGAATCTTGTATATAAGAAACTGAGAGAGTTCTTCCGTACAGCATATGTCAGTAAAGTTGATGGGCGATTGCTGACGCTGATAGAAAGGTTCAAGGAGAATTTGACGGAGAAACTGCAGTGGGACTTCACAGGATTGGATGCGGATGAGGAAGACGAGAGACCGGTTATTGTGAGATTAGATGACACTGAATTATGTGAATAATCATTTAAATCAGCATTTTTGTTATTTCTTCCCTATGTTTAGATATGCGAAGCTGGAATGCTACCTAAGCCACGCCGACATCTGTATATTTATAACACACTACCCAAGGAACATCAGGGGATTGATCAATTGGGCAATATTTCAGCAATAACTCAATGCCATAGTAATTTAGTGCTTTGTAATATTCAAGTTTTCTCATATAATACCCACAACCCTTAGTACTTGTGTGATACACCGCAAATATAGAAACCGTGAATACGGAATGGTCCTTTGCCATGAGTTAATACAGTACGCGTTCCAAGGTCACAGAATAAAAAAAATAAATCCATACGCAATGATTTACCCGTCTTTTTGGTGATTGTGCCGCATTAATTTTTTTTATCTTGGTTTGATTTCAGTAGAGTTGGGCTAAAAACAATTTTAAAAACAAGGGGTTCGCTACGCCACATCGAATTACACAACATCGAAGTTCATGAGATCGAACACGTTATATCAAAAGCTTGTAACATCGATCGCTTACCAAATCGAACGTTTATGATATCGAAAGTCTATGAAAGCGTTTGGGCGCGATTTCGCCTAGTGGAAATCGCAGATGCGTCCTAAGATGGAGCACTCATGCCTAGTAACAACCTGTTCACTCGTCTTTTGAGGAATCCATTGTGCCCGATTGCTCCATACAAGGCAGACTTTTGATTGTGATAAAAATGAAAAACGTGAAGTAAAACGGTAAAATGTTTAATTGGTACTGCGTTGAAAAATTTAAAAAGCAATGTATCAGTACTGCGATTGTAATATCATAGAATTATGCATCAGACCCTGGAAGGCTTATTGAAGCGAAGTTTAGAACTAATTTGGAAAATGTTGCAGACAATAACTCTGATTCCGATCTGATAGCAATAATTCTTTGATTTGCTAATACTTCGATGTAATGGATTCGATTTAATAAGCTTTCGATTTCATAGCCTTTCGATGTCGTGAACCATCAGTGTCATAAACCATCGAGCCATCTATGTAACAAGCTTTTGATTAAATGTGTTCGATCTCATGAGTTTCGATGTTGTGTAATTCGATGTGGAACCCTATTTAAAAGTATCCAATGGAGTGGGATTTTGTCATTTTCGGTTTGACGGTTGATTCTCATCAATCTCATTTATCTTATAAACTTTCAGCTGCAATACAAAAGTAATTTCACAAGTCATCGCAATTTCCTAATCTGAAATTAATAAAACCGTGAAAAACGAGCTTTAACTGCATACGCAGCGGATCTACAAATATTGTCATCCGATATTTATGATGTAGCGGATTTAAATGTGATAAAAAAAAGCCGTGTCGCATAGAAACGGAACATGAATGAAAAAAAGATTTATTGAGTACTGATTAAACATTGGTTTCATCGCATTACTAACTCGTGTTTAAGAGAATAATATATAACAATTGAACGTATTCAATGGATACATACAATGACTTTTCAAATATATTAAAAGTTTAAAAATGATGAGCAAATTAAATATATATTTAAATATTGCACTATACGTCAAAGTAATGCACTTAAACTAATAATTTTATAGGATTTTTTATGAGGTAGAGGTCCATAGACAATTTACCTACTTTTTTAATGTTCTTAAATTTGGATATTATTGCCTTTTTAAGACTTGAAGGTTTCAAGTCGAAATTCGCACGGTTATGAATATTTAATATTTAATGAAGTAGGTAATGTTACCTGCCTTCGTCTCGATTTTGCATATCAAATTCAGTTGACCTCATTTTAAAGATATAAGCAATATAACTGAAATATTTTAAGAAATACTAATGTTATAGATACGCAAAGGATTTTTTATATTAATTGTTTTTTCACCACAAAATGTCGTCCCGTAATTTTAATATTATAATTTTAAAAATAAATGTCTGTAGTTGATACATCACTCAAATTCCATTAGGACTAAAGTCAAAGATTATATTATTATTCATTTTTGTCATTTGTACATATTTCTGTGGCAAATGAAAGAAGGTTATTTAACGTAAATAACACTCAATGTAAAGAGAAACATGAAGCACAACTTTAGCAGTTTTAAATAGACTACACATAGGATTATATAAATTAGAATTTACTGAAATCATTTATTCTTACTTAATTCATTATTATAACGCTCTTGATGGATGACGTACAATGGAAAATTCTAGATGATATATATTATACCATAAAAATAAGAATTTTCTTTTAAAGTCGCTGTGAGAAATATTTTGTTTGTCATATATTTTAACCATTAACCATTTAACGTTTACGGTACGGCATAACTCACGATGAACAAAAGCAGTAATTGCAGTGCATTACAAATTATAAAATGGGCATTTGAATTGTCGATTCCAAAAATATTTCAAATTAAGTTAAAGGCAGAAATACTTAAGATATTATGATAAAAGTTTCGAGTCTTAACTATCTCAAGATAACACAAAAATAAAACTTTCGTTTTTTTCATTATTTTTGTAGATTCATGAGCTGTATTGAAGTGATCACTCTAAGTTATATTAGAGCCTGAAAACCCATTTTCTATGTGTAAACTAAAATAGTACATTTTTGTATGTGAATCAAGATATTATATAACTTCTACAGTTTCAAGTAGGAAATTTATACTTAGTGTGTAATTTATCATTTTACTTCGTAATAGATAAATATTTTTAAAGAATGTTGTGATCCCCACCAAGGTTGGTGTATATCTAAATGTTATTACATATTTTCAACTGTAATTTGTAATATTTCATGACTTTACAATGAATAAAGTGTACCTGTATAGTAAATTGTTTTATTACACTCGACATATACATGATATTGATTTAAAATATAAAAATTCAAATTTAATATTGCCATAGCAATTTACTTCTTCTTTTTAATCACTTTGTTCAAGGTTTTCTTGCCTTTCTTTTCAAATTTAGGTTTCTTTGATGGCTTGAGTTCTCCTGCAACAAAAATATTCTTTATTGATTAGAACAAAAATATTTTTTAATTCTTGAATTAAATGACTGTAAAAAGCATTAAACTCTTTGAATATCTTAGTATACACCCATAGTAACAGAATGATTCCAAGTTTTTGGGATACAACACTGAAAAATTCAAGGTAACTTTATTATGCTAATAACAGGCAATAACTGCATAGAAGTTAAGTGACTTGAAGATTTAATTTATTATTACGGCACTATTAAACTATTGTCATTAAATTTTCAATATAATATTTACTTACTCTGAGGCATTCTTTTCATTGGCTGTGGTGATGATTTGTTAACAACTGGTTTTTTGCCCTGTTTCTTAGACTGCATTGGTTGGTTTTTCGGCACTGATACAGACTTCGCCTTTTTAGGTCGAGCTGGTGGGCTGTCTTCAACACTAAATAAAAAAATTACATTTTAGATACAGTATGAGTGTGACGATTAATTTTACCCTACTAAGTCCTACATTCCCACTAATTTTATAAACATGAATGTTTTTTTGGTTTGTTTTTCTTCCACATCCACTATTAGCGAGTAAAATCCACATGCCCTTATAAGTTGTAGATCAAAAAATGTGATAGACAAGCCTTAGAAAATGTATTTTTTAAATTAGTATTCATGTTTCCTTCATTCCTAAGTCAGGAAGGTATTGTAAAATTGATGACAAAATTTAATCCTGAATGATTATATAACAGTGTTGTACCTACCTTTCTTCCTCACTTGTAATCTCTTCATCTAACTCTTCATCTGTTACATCACTTCCACTGTCTGACTGTACATCAGAATCCCCTTCTAACATTTTCTCATATTCATCTGAATCAAAATTCACTGAACTGTCACTTTCATCATCAGACTCAGTTGGTATTTTAACAAAATTCTTTGTGGCCTTCACTTCTTTGAGTTTTAAGTCATTTTCTTTCTTATCCTGTGATTTAGTTACTTTATTTTCTTTTGTTGTACTCTGAGTTTTATCCTTTGAAACATCAGTTTGGTTTCCTTTCTTCATATCCTTTGCTGGATTCTTAACAACCTTAGATTTTGTATCTATATTAACATTTTTACCAACAGGTTCTGTTGTCAGTGAAGGTACTAATTTCTGTACTTCCTTTGATTTCTTTAATTTCTTCTTGGCAGGAATTTCAATTTCATTTTCGTTCTTTGTAGCCTCATCTCTAATTTCAGTGCCCTTAGACTTTTTTGCTTTCTCTTTTTTATTACTAAATTGTATACTTTTCTCTTCTTTAATTATCTTAGATTCTTCTTTTTTTACTTCAGTGGTTACATCATCTTGTTCCTTTTTAACTTCAGTTGAGGTTAACAAGGGCTCTGGAATGTCAACTGGTGTAAAGAAGTCATAATCTATGCCTAGCTCACACAACTTCTTTTTTGTTTTGGACAGGCTGAAAAATTTGTCAATGAGTACATTTCAAAAAGGTGCACATGCACATATGTGTCACAATAGAAAAAAAATACTTACTTAGATAGCAATCTTTTAGCATTACTTAGCTCTTCTTTTTCATTTTTAATAGAGTTGTGTGCCTGAAAAACATTTTAATAACATAAAAATTGGAGCACAGTTACACTAATATATAATAGGTTTATCTCTATAAGTAGAATAACAAGCATCAAATACTGAATTTTCAACAGAAAATTATTCCTACCTTTTTCATTTTCTGCCTTAAATTATTCCCAGGGTTATTTTGGGAGTTCCAATTTTTTCTCATAGCATAACGTCTTTGCTTCTCGGGAGGTATTAATTGAGCTGTAACATAATTTTATTATGAAACACTTTATAACCAAGTAAATAAATATATTTGATATTGATGCCATATTTTTACATTTATGAGAGACATATTCTGTTTTGTAATGTAAAAAATTAATGAAATAACAAGGCTGTCATACAACAGAATTAGTAATAAGTAGTTGCAAATTAATAATCATGTTTTATATATATATTTAGTACAATTTACTGCTGTATATAACAACAGAATGTCATATGCAGTAGCTAAAGTATTTATATAGAATTTAATGATATTGAGATTTAAAACCTACCTTTAATCAGCCTTTTGCCCATGAGATAATTGTTCATGGTCTCCGCCACAATTCGAGCAACATTAAGATCTCTAAATTCCACAAATGCATGACCTTTCGACGCACCAGTGCGCTTGGACCTGATAACTCTTGCATTGGTGACCACACCAAACTGCTTAAAATATTCTGTCATTTGATGCTAAAATTAATAAAAGTATTATCATATTATGTTACAGTGGGATGACGATCTGCGATAGGCTGCAGGCAGATGCTGGATGCGACAACAGGGTGCGATGGCGCTCATTGGGGGAGGCCTATGTCCAGCAGTGGACTGAAACAGGCTGGTAATGATGATGATGATGATGATGTTATGGAAACATAGTGTAGTTATCATATCGAGATTTTCCATGTTTATATGAGCATTGCCATATGTTATGAAACATTATATACTTATAATATTGAAAAGTTCCAATGTTTTAAGGAATTTTATGGTTTACTTGAAATATTTGAGTTTCATTGCTTGATAGGTATGTACAAACTACAAAATATGTTAAAATTTGATATTTTTATAAATGTTTTGCGCTAGTTTTCTTGTATAGCTAATGTCCACAAGTAACAGTAACTGTGCATATAACCGTTGGTACTATAACTGAAATTGTCCTTGAAATTAAAATATCAGATTTTAGCATTGAGTATGGATACAAACCTCATAGAAACCATGGGGTATATGGGATAGATAAACTAATCCTCGTATCTTACGCTTCGGCTTGTTTATTTTACCAATTTTCACAGTATCTCGGTCCTCCTTCTTCGTTCCATCTGACGGGCCCTTACCCTAAAAACCATTTTCAACAAAAAAGTTATTTTTTTAAACATGCGACATAACCTTTAAATTAATAACAGCAGTATTTTTGAACAACTTTTCCACCTTTTTATTTTTTAACAAGTTTTTGATGCTCTTTATAGATTTAACAAATTGCTTCTGTTTGCTTGAATCTAATGCAACATTTTCTTCCATTGTATAAAATTATTAATTAACGTATTTCTTAAATCAGCTAACAACCGTATCGATAATCGGTATTGACCAAGTATATAGAAATAGCAACCTTGAACCTACGGCTATCTATGGACACTTGTCAATGTCAATTTCTCTTCATAGATAATACAATACACCATTTATTCTATTCCTCAAGCGATATTTGTTTAATCCCATCAGATACAATTAGATTACAACCATCTGCATTAAAAAATACTCTGAGGAAAACTACGAGAACATTATGTCAAGGCTTAATAACGACAGAATATTTTATCGAATCCACATATTAAAACTACAATACTTTATTATAATATAAACATGTTGCATTGAATTATTTCTAATACGTCATATTAAATTTACTTTTATCGTCTTCAATAAACTTTCTTTACAAACCATGGACAAGACGAAATTCAAAATTTAATATTGTCGCAACCATCTGGCGTCACAACAACTATCAGATCTGGCAGATGTCATAACTGTCAGTTTCCATACTTATCAAACAACATTTCTCATCTCACCTCATCCCCTTTCGCTCTCATCTTGCATCCCTAATAGAATAATATATCACAGGTGCGATGCACTATCGATTGTCGACACTTGAGTAACAGAGTGCGATGTAAATTATGGCGACGCTTACACTAAATCAATACATACAGAGCGTAGAACGCATGTTCAGATCCGCTCAAGGAGATGGTTTGGCCGGTCTACTATCTTTGAGACACGAGCATACAAGCAACAGAAATCTGCTTTCCAGCGACATCGCTACTTTAGTTGAAGGCAACTGTATATCCCCACTGGACGAAATCATCATACACCATCTTACTTGTGTTAAGGTTTGTGTGGTTTTCTTATTATTCATGTTTTTGCATCTGGTTCAGTGGTAAATTACTTTGGAAATACACGCTATTGAAAATGTTATTCATATGAAAGCGTTTCTAATATCGGTTTCCTGTTAGCCTTAACTATATTCAGAAGGTTATGGTATATTTTTGTCATTGTTACTTTAAATCATATGTAATCCATCCAGATATGATAATCATCACCTTTTTTCTAGAAACTGTGATCTGTTAGATATTGAAGGGATTATTGTACCACATAATAATTTAATATTGAAAGTTGAATCAGCAACGGCTGCATTTGATGGAACATTGTAAAATCACATAACTATTAACAATGGATTTTTGCAAAGTAACTTTTGTAAGAATACTTTTTATGATGAGTTCTCCAATGTTTTGTCCCAGCAAAATGATAGCAATTGGAAATTGGATATCTTTAAAGGACACTACTCTTGTGCCATTTTTTAAAATTGTAGTACATTGAGTGGAGTACATTTCTACATTTCATCAGTTACATTTACAACCTATGGAATAAGCAGGGAGCCTATTGCAATACACCAGGCAAAATACCGGACTTAGTGTCATTACTAGAAATGCTAAATTATAAAAATCCAATACCCGACCCAGGATTTAAACCCAGGACCTCCCAACAGACAGTTACACTTGCAACAATACGATGAGGCAGTATAACATTTTAATAATTGCATACTCTGTAATAAGATTTCACCATTATCCCTTCAAATATACAATTTATTCCATTGTTGGATTTATGTTGCCTATTACAAATGTTTTAATATGTAATAGGCTCTTGTTTGGCCTTGAGTCCATTTCATAAAAGGTATAAATGTGTCATAAAATAGAGTGTACATGACTAGTAAAATTTTATTTCAACATTGCATAAAAAAGCCCTAGACCACATGTCTCTAGATACACTGTTAGAGTGCAACACTCCTTAGTAGTCACATTAGGAAATGTGGAACCAGATCATTTAGTTCTAGCAATTGGAATATTTTCCAAATAAGGATGGTATCCTGCTGTGTGTAGATATTTGGTGTAAAGGGGCTGGAAGAGGAGAATTGTGTAGTTCCTGTACACAAACTCCAAAATGTATCCTGTAGATTACTGATAATAATAAATACAAGTGTTGCTAGGTTGAATAATTAAAGCTATTTTTATATTTTCAGGCATTACTCTTACGTAATTATAAGGAGGCATTCGCCAGCCAGACATTGTGTGTGGCTGCTGTTGTGCGTCTCCTGCAAGTCCAGAAAGAGGAGAACTGGAGTCTGCCTCTCTTATACACAGTCTGCCTTGACTTAAGGCTTGTTGCACAGAAAGTTGAAGCAATTACCCGTTTGTATACATATCATACAATACAAAGTGTCATTTTTTAAATAAAATTTCAATCTTTTTAAAATATCTATTATGAAGTAATAGCTGAATTTCCAACCAGGAAACATCCAGTATCTAGTATTACATGTATCTGTCAAAGAGGAGCTATTTGATATGATTTTAAGGAGCCCATAATTTTTGAGTCCATAGTTTTTTTTAATTATATATGTTAAAATATTCCTTTCAGCTCAAAGCAACGGCAAGATCTTAGAGAAAGCTGCAGAAAGTCTATTAGTTTGTTTCCGTGTGTGTGCTGCTGACAACCGCACCGCCGAAGATGACACGAAAAGGCATGGCATGTTGCCACTCGTGAACCAGCTGCTCAAGGTCTACTTTCGAATAAACAAGCTACACTTGTGCAAACCGCTGATAAGGGCGATCGAGTCATCCCCGTTGAAGAACATGTATTCGTTAGCCCAGCAAATTACGTACAAATTTTTCAACGGAAAAAAGGCAATGTTTGACTCCGATTACATGTCAGCAAATCACTATTTATCGTTTGCGTTCGAGAAATGCCATCGAGATAGCGTAAAGAACAAAAGATTGATCTTAATTTACTTGATCCCCGTAAAAATGTTATTAGGGTACATGCCAAAGAGGAGGCTCTTAGAGAAATATGACCTGATGTTGTTCTGGGATTTGGTGTCGTCTGTGAAAAGCGGCAGTGTGAAAGGCATAGACAAAGTAATGGAGGAACACGAAAGGTTTCTCATTAAAGCTGGTATTTTCTTAGTGGTGGAGAAATTGAAAACTATTGCGCACAGAAATTTGTTCAGACGAGTGTACTTGCTGGAGAACACACATCAGATAGATATAGCCAGTTTCGAGGCTGCTCTGCAGATAATGGGCGAAGAAGACGTAGATGAAGCGGAAACCCAATGTTACGTCGCCAGCTTGATCTATGAAGGAAAAATCAAAGGCTATATTTCGTATCAGCACAAGAAACTCGTAGTTAGCAAACAAAATGCCTTTCCGCCGCTCAATACTTTGTAAAATGTAAAATTAAAATTGGATATTGATTTTACATCTTAGCTTTAATTAAATACAGTTATCAATACCTCATGTTTTAATTCCAAGGAAATGTGAACAATAAACTCATTTTTGTGAGTTCTGAAAAAAAATGGTTTGTCTGCTATTCAGATAGACTGGACTACAGAACTATGAGCTATTAAGACAATCTTACGGTAAAACCATTATTTGCTAAGAAAGGTATAATTTGATGGTGAAGTTGATGATCTCTCAAGATATTCAGTGGAGATGAAATGGTACATGGAACGTTCCAAACTAATCGCACGAAATATTCATTATTGAATGTGCATTTTGTTGCAGTTAAACATAGTCAATTATAACATATCTCTTTTATATGTATAACATAACTTAATAAGAATTTTCTCGTAAAATGTAAAATTATCGGTGCAAATAAAACACTAATGACATATAACTTTTTTATTAAATCGACAATATATTTCAAAGAATAATATAAATATAATAAATTTCGCTGATCACTAATGCATCATTTATCAACAACGCCGAATTACATGTTTGTCTTAGAGATAAAATATATTTGTGATTCTACTCGAGAGATGTATGTATGTATCTAATATCTACACTTATATATGTTTATTTAGAAAATATAGATATTTATGCAGTAACAGGGATAACAAGAAAGAAGTGATGTGCAATTTTAGTACATTTCTCTTCAAACATATAGGTTTGACACTGGTACAGCTTCACAAATATCTATAGAGTTGATGGTAATTGGCCAGTGCTACCTATATATAGATAGTTATACTGAAGTCGAAAACTTTAGGTACTCTACAAGCAATAAAATCACGACAACTAAAAAAATTATCTCATTTTTTCAAAATCTTGTGATATGTTCCTTGTATAATAGATATGCAAACTGGCGATTCTATTCTAGAGTCGGAGAAATAGCAGATAGGAATAGACTAAAAGCAAGAATCCAACAAATGCTACCATGGAACTCGTTGGTGTAAATATGTATTAAGTTCAAAACAACAGAAAATTACACATCACTCATTACAAGGTCTGGTAGAAAAATATGAAGAAAAATTTCACTACCTATACATGTATGTAATTGTAAAGTTAAATATACTTTAATTTTCTCTTATTTCTAACACTTATACTACATGGTTAACAGAAAATGGGATTACGAGTTTCGAGATCAAATTAAAAATATCCTATACCTTTTTATTTGATGTCAAAATTAAAAAAAAATTGTGCTGTCAACAAAAAAAATACATGTATCTAAAGAGGTTACGAGACATTTAATAGTAAGAAATACACGAATCGAAGAATCGATCTGTATTTATTTCGTTCTCGTTATTTTAATCAATTTTTATGTTTTGTTCGTTAAATTTATATTTAACAAAAATTAATTTTGATAGTTAATCAATCCACTATAAAATTTAATGAAATGTTTTAGAAGCGGGAAATTTATAAGTGTTGTACTATCCTGGTCTCGGTATACAATATAGTGGTACAAAGTTACATTAATTTTTTTTGGAATTACCTGCACATCGATATAGCAAAGAATGGCTGTAGGCCATCTGATTGTATGGTGATATAACTACCAAGTTCAAAACTTAAAAAAATTTTTTTTTTCCCGAAACTTACAATTGTTAATTACAATATTCAAAAATAAAAGAATAATATTCATAAATAAAATAACTTGAACTGATTAATGGGTGTGGTGTACCCTAAACACATTTGCATTCAAAATAGTTTACTGGAATTCATTTTTTGTCAAGATATGACTGCAGACCTATGTGCAAGATAATAATATAATTTATGCATAATTTCGAAAAGGATTGAAATCTTCTCGAAACTGATCAAAATTTTGTCTATTCGTAAAATTGGTTGGATTACCTTAAGTGTTTTAAACTATAAAGACAATGAGAATAATTTTATTATAAAGTTTACTGAACAGAATTATTAAGGCATTGCATGTAGAATCCATAACGTATATCGTGTTATTTATCAGGTACCTGATTTTTAAATATGTTTTTTATTTAATCCATTTACTTTTCGAAAAATTTTAAGCATCAACATTTTATACTAACAATGTGGCCAAAGCTTAAATTTCAAAATGGTATTAATTTGTTTGATAGGTATTTCATAGACGATGACAACACAGGATTTAAAGCAAAAATTAAAAATGGATAATACTTGACAACAAACACTCAGTACGTATAATATATACATATAGAATTACTTCTGAAAATAAATATAATTAAACTTCGTGTTACCTATATAAGGGATAAGGGATACTTGAAAAGAAATAACTGATAATGAACAAAATCGAGAGAATACTTTTTATCCATTTAACGTTCAAAACGATTAAATATATAGGCTAGAATAAAAATACTGTTGTTTAGATTAATTATAACATCAAGGAGCTTAACTACGAATCTATTATGAAAAATTTTGCAGTTTTTTTTAACTACGTCAGGTGAAGTACAAGAAAAGATTTCTGTTTCGTTTTGTCGCTATTTTATTTAAAATATTTTATCTAATAAATTATATCGTGGTATTAATAGTATGAAGTACTTTTAGCGAAAAATAATAAACACATTAGAGTTCCTACTTCCTGTTTAACTCTACTTGTGTAACAATTGCGCGCTGTCACTGTCAGAGCTGCAAATGTCAAACTACATTTTTTTTTCTTGTGGCGGACTATTAAGGAGAGAAGTGTTTAATAGTGTAACTTGGTTAATGTGAAATTAAATGTAGACAACAATAAAATCTTCAAATACTCTGGCGACTAACTACCAACTATGTACGGAGCTGTAAGTAGGGAATGAGTCACACAGGAAGCTGGCTTCGAGATGTTTTCTAACCGTCACTCCTGCACGTAAATATGAAGCGGTACTTCTCTAGACGTATGTAGAAGCTTATCGCTAACCGAGGATAAGTATAAAAAGCGAACGCGTAGATGTTTTTGGCGGTAACTCTCCGAAGATGCGAAGGGGGTCGGCGGAAGGGGGTCTCCTCAGTTGCCGTCGGCGAAGGGCGCCTTGTGCAGCGGCGGGCCCTTCAGCAGCTCGTCCTTGTAGGCGGCCAGCAGCGCGCGCGCCGCCCCGCCCCCCGCGCCGTCCGCCCCGCCGCCGCCCAGCAGCTGGCGCATCACTCTGAGGACAATCGATACATTCATCATCAACTTACAGATTACAGCAAAAATTTCCCCGAAGGTGTAGTAGGTAGAGAAATTTAGTTCACTCCCATCATACACTAGTTATTTTATACCTCTTAAGATGGGATAGGTCGTAGACCTAAGGCCAATTACCGGGAAAAAAAACCCAATAATACATCGCTCAAGCCGGGGATCGAACCCAGGAACTCTCAATCGACAGTCCCGCTTGCGATCACTCAACCAACCAGACAATCCCAATTAATAAGCAAAAAGAAATTAACTGACCGGTTAGCCGGGTTAATGCCAACGCCCTCTCGTGCCTGCAGCAGCTCGGGATGGTCGCCAATAGTGTCCGTCAGCGCCGCAATCATCACGTCTGGAATATTACAAGCGCATTAAACATGTTGTTAAAAACTTCAGAACCATCTGGCCTTGTTACAGATTGCAGATAAGCAATATTGTGTAGATTTGCTGGTTGCAAAGCGATAATAAAAAGCAAAATTCTCTTGCAAACAAATTATTAGTTCATTTTAGTTTAATAGACTAAATTTGTGTGCGTGTGTGTGTTCTTTAGAGGACGGATAAAGTTGGATTGTTTCACTTCCTGAGACAATAATCCGGAAAATGACCAACAGAATGATTGTGCTGTAATTGAGAATATAAACGTGTGGGTACCGACCGAGCACCTTCTTCTCGATGGTGCGCGAGAGCTGGCCGCGCTCCGCCTCCAGCTCCAGGAAGGCCATGAAGCGCTGCGTGGCCGCGCGCGCCGCCGCCGGCTCGCGGGACAGCGACTGCGAGAACATCATCTGCGGGCCCGACAACACATCCACGTACCTCCCATTGTCTCAACACCTTATTTCGAATATAGAAAGAAAAGCGTCGAAAAAGAAACATATCTGAGCTTTGAATTAACAAACATTATTAGAAATCTAGAAACGCTGCAAGCAAAAGTTGGATGCGACGAGCCGAAGAGCGATCGCGATGGCGCTCGTTAGAGGAGACCTACTCGTATGTCCAGCAGTGGACTGAAATAAGCTGATGATGATGAATAGAAATCTTAAACGTTTGCAAACCTTGGCGAGCTGATAAATAATTTCCTCCAGGGTGTACTCGGTGTAAAGGGTGTCCGCCGCTCGGAGTTTGTCCATCATTTCCTCGTACTCCTCCTCCGTGATCACCGGCCCATCGCGGTCGTAGTCGGATGCGCCTGTAAAATTATTGTGTTATGTACTCGTATTTTTAATGGTTTCGCTCTAAATAATTAATATATGCGTAACTTCACGCCTGTAATCCCCGAAGAGGTAGGCAGAGGAATACAGAACACTCCCACGTTTCACCGGTTACGTTTACGTCCCACTATTGAATAGGTATTGAGCCTATTGCCGTGCATCGGGCACATATCCAGACTCCAAACCACTAGTAGAAAATCCAAATTAGAAAATGTTTGTAGTGTTCGACCCGGGACCTCCCGATCGGCAGTCGCACTTGCCACCAACACGACCAACGAGGCAGTTAAAGTTTTGTCTACATTTATTATTGTTACATGTTCATCTACTTTAGTATGTCTTCCAGACGTTTAAATTTTTTCTATATATATAATATTTATTTTGTGACCAGGCAGACTAAGACAGGCTGATAAAAGTTCTTCATCCATTTTCTGTAAATAGTTTCTTTGCATCGTAATAACATTACTCCGAGGACGTTACAGGAATATATGAATACGTTTGCTTCAAAAATTATTAAAATCACAATGCGAGGCATTTTTTAGTTTCCCGAAGATCTCCGTACTAGTAAATTTCAAAAGTAAAATGAGGTAACTGTAACACAAAGAAGAACTTTTCTGTTCGAAATAGGCTATGGAACCTGACCACGCCTCTGTCCCAATGTATCAAAGTTCCAACTTTTGCTAAGAAATTCGAATATCCGCGAGCGAGAAACTCGGCCATTGTATCTTATAAGTTATCGCATAAATGACGGCAACGGAAATCTACAATCGGATTCGATGTAAAAACTTCGGCCGGTCGAGCTTTGAAATTTCTCGGGCGAGTTTGAGGGAAATTTTGAAAAATATGATATAACGGAGCGAGAGGACGGAGGGTCGGCTACAAGTTTGTAGAGGAATCGGTCCCTCGGGGGCCATGATGAATCTTTCACACGCTTTATCGCTCTGCATCGGGAATCGAACCTTGGAGCGCTCTTAACTCATATTCGCGCTGAGAAATAAAATTGAAAGCCGCACACAAATCACCGTGATAAGCTGTTAAATATACACAGTAAATAGAAATATTTCCCATAAATCTTTTTATTATAATTTTTTTATACTTTTGTTTGATATACTAATAATAATAATTTCACATGTTCTTTCAAGCACTATCAAAGTAGTTTGCAGTCAATCTGGCTGCACGTAGTATTCCAAATGTAAGCGACTGCACCTAAACATGAAAATTTGGTTTGAAATATTGGAAAGAAATGTTTTTACTTACACATCCATCCGGACCCTAAAAAAATCCATCATAAAAAGACGTTTGACAATTAATACATTAAGTCATCTACCTATTCACTAGATAATTTTTTATGATATAAAATCTAGACTATTTTGTTAGCAACGTAACAGACTATACAATGTTAATTCACCCTTCACATACGTTTTAAAAGGACCTACTGTTGAGCGAGATCATTTCGGTTAAGATCTCAAAAAGGTACCCTTCAAGCAAGAAGGTATAAAATAAACGAGTGTGCGTGAATAGAGTTATATAGATTTCGACCAATCGTAAATAAGTACTTAACTTGATTTTGTCTGTAAACAAACAACTAATTATCGTTAAGACGTTTTAGGTAAATAAGTTTATTAAGAAATTCTACCTTCATCTACCTTCAGGATTTTCATTAATTAATCCTACCTATCCGGGCCACTTATTCATTATCATCTGCTTTTATTCTTTTGCTGTTCCACTGTTGGAAATAATTCACATCACAGAATGAAGACAGTTTAGTTCCGTACTCTGGTATGCTGGCCAGGTCCGATTTTTGATTGTAAATATAGATTTTAAGTATATCCGTTCGGTAGACTTTATTTATAAGGTTCTCGCCGCGGTGATAGGTCAGCCTGACAGTCAATCTGAGTCTGTTCTTTTATCCTGACAACAACCAGCTTATTATGGACTCAAGCAATCGCATTTCAAATTTACCTTGGAAAAAAAACTAGGAAAAAAAACTGAGTACAATTTGGTTATCTTTTTAAAGCTTCCCAAATTTTAGCAATACTTATGTTTAATCGAACCTAACGTAAAGCTTTATTTGTATAACAAGAAACAATCACGTAAATACACAAATTGATCCGTCTACATTTCCTCTAAACGTCTTCAGAGTGCAGGCATTAATTAATGAGAACGTATTTCCTTGCATTCAGAGCTGGAGCGGTCCATTAGATTACGTCTACAAGTAACCATTCACGGCTTAACAGTACTTCGAGATAGATCGAGAAATTTGTTTAATAGCCAGTATTCTCGCCATTAGCTCTTCAGTGTTGCCCACTTCGGTTGCTATCGATAAATGGCGCACATTTGAAAATTGTCAGAACAGTACATTTATCTTCTGCGGCTGATTTCCTATCTTTATAAAATGTTGTGCATTTTTGGAATTAAATATCATTCGGTGTGTCGGTGATGGAAAACGTCCATAGGAGACCTGCATCCAGAGAAACCTGAGTTCTCCTGTGTATACTGATAAAAGCTTCGAAAATGATGATGTTGAGTAGAAAATGTTAGAAAGGCGCACTAGAAATAGCGGTGGTGATACTACTGCGTTGAAGAGTTTGTACTGCAGGGGTGCAGTGGTGTAGGAAGACGTGGTGAGGGAAATGTTGTGACTTAATTTTAGGGCAGCAATGCAGCTTTGACTAATTAGATTAGATAGAATTACAACTTTAATTTGAGATTGGACCACCATCTTTAACTAACCATTAAACATCAGATTACATCTCCGTTTGCTACTTTTCCGAAAAAAAAATTAAAATCTTTTCTGTTTTATAGATAGAACTGGGAATTTCACATCTAAAAAACTGGAAATTTCACATCTAAAGCTTTCCCAATTTTTTGGAGACTAATTCGAAAATGTTTGTAATCACAGACCGTATAAGCTATAGGTATACCTATACAGAGAAATAAATAATATTTTTACAACTGTACCTGACGTATAAAGCAATGACACACAAAAAGCGAATATTGAAACAAATAGCCGAAACATTAAATGAAGCTAAGCTCGTAAGTAAGCTCTAGCCAAACGTTTAGTCTAGGTCCGTCGAAATTCTCTTCTCAGCTCAATTATAACTAACTGGCAACTCCCGAGTTACAGCCGACGGCAGTTCGTGCCAACTAAGTAACGCCATTTAAATTAAGGGTCGCCCTTTACATCACGTTTATAACTATTCAGCAATGAATTTGAATCGCCGCATAGCAACACCTAAAGCAAAGTTCAAATTTACTAGAAATGTGTCGTGAGGTACCGCACATGACATATGAGTTAGTTCAGAGTTTAGAGCATGTCAGTCAGATTGTTCCTTACAGTGTCGTTATCGGAAACTTGTAATGCTCGAATTGTCGTTCCCAAAATATTATTTTCATTTATTACTCATCATCATGATTATCAACCTATTTCCGTCCACTACTTGACATAGGACTCTCGAATAGCACGCCACTTAGCTCAATCTTCACCTCCTCACATCCAACCACTGCCAGCCACTTTGCGAATATCTTCACTTCACTTATTACTCTATTGGACATATTTTTAACTAATAGTAATCTATTAGCATATAATTTATAATTAATACAATGATTATACAAAGCGATAAGACCGCTAATTAATTCGCTCGTAGCAGCTATTCGATACTTTTATCGTAGTATCTACCAGACACTAAGCGGAACTGAATTATTCAGGCTGAATTAACAATATTTGTTAATCACATTGCATGCTTTATTCCCTTTTTAAAGAACCGCGACTTGGCAAACGTAGCGTAGGACGCCCTCCAGCTAGGTGGAGTGAAGTGGCTGGCAGTGGTTGGATACATAGAGCAGAACATCGAGCTCAGTGGCGTGCCATTGGAAAGGCCTATGTCCACTAGTGGACGATGACAGGTCGCTATTGTGTGTGTGTTGCATGCTTTAAATCCACTAGCTCCTATCTGAAACACTGTATGATAAAAGATCTCAGAATATATTTTCTCATGTTTCAAGTCTCACACACGTTTAATTCGAAAGCCTTGGCACCCACTTTTACAAAGAAACTAAAATTAGAAGTTTATTTCAACAGAATTCGTCAAATATTTAGAATAATAAATAATTGTGAACTCTTCATATTATTATTACAATGACAAATAGTAGGTATTTGTAACGGTAAGCATCGATGGAAGAGTTCCAGAAATCTCTGTCACAAGTAACACTGCCGCGTAAGCTGTAAGCAGACGTTTACATCAAGTTTACAAATTGCTTTCTACAGCTTCATTATAATTAACTGGAAGCTCTCGGGTTATAGCCCACGGCAGCCGCTGCCGACTAAGGATCGTCGTATGAATTTAGGGTGGACTCAACAGCCTATTACACATAGGGTTGTTCATATTATTTTGGTCGTATATTTGAGAAATAGATTTTCAAATCAATTCTGTGAATTACGTTCGATGCAAACTATAGTTTCGTAAAGGACACCTGTTCAATACTTACTCGTAAGTTTAGTTATGATTGACACGTTCTATAATTATTAGATATACATATCTATTCAGACAGCAAGACTTAAAGAGTATTATATATTATTCTATTATTAAAACGTAACGTAATTTCACGCCTGTAATCCCCAAAGAGGTAGGCAGAGGAATGCAGAACACTCCCACGTTTCACCGATTAAGTTTACGTCCCACTATGTAATAGGTGGTGAGCCTATTGCCATGCATCGGGCACATATCCAGACTACGAACCACTACTAGAAAATCTAAATTAGAAAGTTTTGTAGGGTTCTACCCGAGAATCGAACCCGGGACCTCCCAATCGGCAGTCGCACTTGCAACCAACACGACCAACGAGGCAGTCAAAAGGGAAACCTATATAAATAAATTAATGAAAGAGATATTTTAACAAACACAATTGTATTATTTTTTTTACTTGTAAAGTACATATGTAGTACACATTAATCTATATGTAAGTATTATAATTTAAAATTATATTCCTATTAGTGCCTCGGAGTCTAGATTTGGGGCTGGTAGGGTAAACCACCCAGTGACCAGCCTTTTAACGAGAATTTTAATTTCCGATACCCGGAGTTTGTTGCGATAAATGAAACTGACGATTACCATTTGAACATTTGTCTATTAAAATTTCTAATTAGAAAATAAATAATCAACCAGTCTATTTTAATGTAGTTAAAGAACAGAATAAACAAAATATGACATTTTAAACACATATTATAAGGCAATATATATTATGTAAAAGGTTGAGTACTGGAGCAGGCCCGACTATCGGGTTATTTACCCTATATGGCAATAGGCTCACCTCTTATTCCATGGTAGGATGTATAAACGCGCCTCCTTAAACGTGGAAATATACTACGGTCCTCTGCCTATCTCTTCGAGGATTACAGGCGTGTAATTACTTATTTATGACATATATAAATATAAAAGTTCAATTTTTTTAATATATCTAAATCATAATATAAAGGTGCAATTAACTTAAAATTCCATTTTCAATTAAATAAATATTCAAACCCTAATATAAAAGTAGGTGTCAGATGTCTTAGAATTCTATTTTTAAATTTCCATGTTCTATTGTTCCATATAATTGATATTGAACAGCTGGTAATTATAATGCGATGTAGTGCATGTCACCGGCGTGCGTAGCGGTCCGTCAGCGAGTCGGTTGGCCGCGCCGGCACTCGCCGCACGCCGCTTCGCTCGACGCCCTACTACGGTACAAGGCTAGTGACCTAACTCGCTGACACCAAGTAATAAAACTTTAGAAAATTCACTGAAAGAAGAATATAAAAAATCGTAAGTACACCTGTGTATTTTTAATACACGAATTATAATTCAAATCACATTTTATGTGCATGATTTTTAACGTAAAAAAAGTGCGTTGACCGACGAAAAAATGTACCTTTATTAAATAATTATTATTTGCTATAATTTATGCCGCCACATTTTTTTGTTTCATAAAAAAATACTTGAGTTGTATTACTGGCTTTCACCGGACAAAAACTAACTGTCTGTTAACCCGTGAAATCTGTAACCGGCATAAGAATGTAAACTACGCTTGTATGTTTATGAGTAAACAAACACATGTGTAAAATACTAGCACTCAATCATTGTAACATTTATGGACTTAGATTTAGGACGCGGCTGATTACTTCGTTCCGTTGCACTTAATATTTGTAGAATAGAAAGTTCCGGTGCAGAGAATCGCATGAGTAGAGCACGCGGGCGATATTCGCTTCAATGCACTGTGCTATAAACACCATTTTACTTTACCGGGGATTTATTGTTGCATGCAACAAATAAGGTTACGTAGGTTTTTTTTTTCAAAATATATTCATTGCTCTATGTCATGTGAAATTGCTTAAATGGTGTGAAATTGATGAAATAGAGTTTTAAATGGTAGCAGCAATTTTTTTTTATATTTATTTGATAATGTAGATACATAGTTCCAGAGTTATGAAAAAAAATTGCCACCTGTTAAATATTTTTTTTTCTATTATTAACTATTATTTTTTTTCTATTATTATTTCTATTATTTTTTCTATTATTATTATTTTTTCTATTATTTTTTTTCTATTATTAATAGTGAACATATTTTTTAAATTTTAGACCATGATACTACATAGATTATTCTTCTTACGAATTCGATGCGTAATTACTGTTGTAGAGGCGAAAGAAATTTGTTGACACAGTAAGCCCTGGAAATTTCATTGTCTGCTTACCCTTAGGGATCATACGCGTAACGATATGCATGCATGTTATTTGATGATAATAAAAGTTATGTCGAATATGACCCAGGGTCAAACGACAAGCCACAGTTTATCGAAAATTTTAAATGGTCATAAAAGAAACGGCGGAAAAAATAAAACAAAATATGTACATAGGTACTTTAGAGTTTCAATGAACAGCGGTCCGCTGCTTTAAGACACTGATTGGTGTGCCTGCCCAATTCATTACATAAACTTATGAAAAAGATCCATATCTTTCAATGATTAATAAAAACCATTGCAGTTCTCGGCTTTTTTTATATGAAACCGGTTTTTTTTGTTAGACAAGAACATGTTATATTTGATAAATGTTAAAATTATTTAAGACCAAATTTAGACAGTTTTTTGTTGAATCCGTTGTATAACAACAACAAATTTGATGGAAATGGATGAACTAAGATAATTTTAATTAATGAGAATAGTTTTTATATTAACAAATGAAAAACTAATTTAATTGTCTACAAATAAAACTTCGCTATCGCTCTTTCTGTTACTTAACATTAGGTAGACTTACATATTAGCTTTAAAGAAGAACATACTCGCTGTAAAACAAATAAATGTTTTCAAAAATGTTTGCAAAAATGTTTGCAAAAATCTAATAAGCAAACCACGAAATACTCTTTGTAAATGTTCTCTCGTCAGTTTTACGTGAATATTCCAAAAAAGGCTAATCCCATGCGCCTTTAATGTGAGACCTGCCTACCCATGATCAAAAATTATAATAGGCTTTGTCAGGAAATGCAAAAAGTTGTGTCCTTTACTAAGTTTTTTAACATTCACATCACGCAAATGACCTTCAAAACGACTATCCAGTTCAAATTTAAGCCTACAAGAACACGCTAAGGGGCCTCTATACTCACGTCAAAAACATATTTGCACACGTTATAATTGACATAAGACCACATAACTTCCCGATACAAGATTATATAAATTACCATTATGAGTTCTCTATGATTTAAATTTTAATTACCTAGAATGAAATAGAAAAGATAATTGCCTTATTAAACTATATGTAGCTGTCAATCATTGAGTCATCTATAATAGCTACCTACATCGCAAAGTGACTCTATTAATGTATTCAGGTTTTATATAAGTAGCAATGGCACAGTAAAATATAAGGTGTTTTATATTAATATTGAAAGCCAGCGAAGGAGAGCATTTGATGGTAGATAGAATGTCATGCCATGCACGACCTCCATACCGTGTTTTTTGCGCAATTTGTGGGGCACTTCAACTTTAAAAGGAGCAGGAAATAACTGTCACGAAAGTGACACGTACAAAATGTACTGTTATAAAGTGACATAAATCCAAGACATATAAATATATAGAAGCATTTGTTATATTAATAATATTATTAACAGCATAGAAGGGGGTGTAAGGGATCCCAACCACCATCTCAGGAGCCCATGTCAACCTCATCTACACGTGGTGCACCCTGATATAACAGACAAAGCTCTGGCGACCGGCTGATTGCGGAATAGCGCAGCCTAAATAGGCACGGCTAAATGCCCTGGTCGCCGACGGGCAGTAGCGTCGGCGGTGCGAAAAGCTGTG
>DWMG01000235.1:0-22656 GCA_018244855.1 Elbella merops
ACAAGTATATACTCTGATACGTCTACGCAACTGCTACGAAGATGCTACGAGCCTTCAACTCGTTAAGACCCTCATTACGTTCTATTATGTTTCAACATTTTATTCTTCATCTTCTGTTCAAAGGGTGTCTGTGGCGGCAGCTCACTGCACGTGTTTAATGAAATGACACTACTTGCTACCTCCTTGCTCCTCTTCCTCCTTAACCCACTCCCTCCTTGCTCTCTCCCCCCATCTGCCACCCCTTTCGTCTTTACTTCTATGTATATTATAAAGAAAAAAAAATTGTAAATTTGGTTTTTAATCAGGGTATATTGTTAATGTTTTGCTTTAAATTTTATTATATAATTATACATCTAAGTAGAATCGGTCTGTCCGTATCGCGACAGCGTTGAATCACCGAAATGTCGCAGTAAAACACAGCCGTAGTCCGCTCCGCAAATCCACCAAATATATTTCCGACAACTGCAGTCAAGTAATGGCCAGCGCTGGAGATACGTAGATCTGCTGGACACTGCCGTTAAGGGTACTCTGGTTAGTTAACAATAAGATATTTTATTGCAAAATTATTATTAATAAAATGGAGGTACAAACTTGCACATACCTAATTAAAAATTCATAGGTAAAATATCACGTAGTGTTCACAATAATGTGAATTATAAATTATGTAAATTTAGTATGAAATATATCAATGCTTATAAAATGATGTTAGGAAAATTAAAAAAAAACAATAATAAGTGAAATTACTTGCGATCCAAAAATTGATTTCTTTTGTTTACTTTGAAGAAATGCAGTACATACAGATAGTTTACTTACTCAGTAAACTTTGACGTGTATTTCTTGGTTCAGCCTAATTTATTATTAGCGTTGTGGACTATAGATTCGTTTCTCCAACAATGGGATTGGATAGATGGGGAGTATTATAGCTATAAATTGTTTGCTGCCATGTCCTCATTTAATATTCAGTTAATTGAAGTAAACTTGTCAATTGTTAAAATTTCAAAAAATTCGCTTTTAGTAACTATTCGACTGCGTACTAAAATTCATAGCGATTCATACATAAGAAACATAAAACTACGTCAATATTTTATTATGTATTGATTAGGTATGTAATAACTGTATAGATATATACCACATTAATGACAATATAGTGTATCTATCACATACAGCCTTCTAACCTAAACTACGCTGTGTATATTTTATGGTAACTGGGCAGTTAATACATATGCACAAACACATTTTTGAATACATACTAGTGTTAATAATTTTACACTACAACAGGGAACAAATATACATATCACTCAAACATTAACACTGAGTGAGAATGGAACCTGTAATATCTACCACATCAGTCACGGCAGCTGACATCTCGACCCACAAGGCAGTCAAATACGCAATCACCATATGCTTAATTCATGACACTAAACTGAAAATATGGTAACCCACTAAAATCGTACGCTAGTTATATCAAAGTAGAACACCCGGCGGCGAGATCGTAAAACCGAATTGACCATTCAATTTAATCTACTTTATGGTAAAGCGGGCCGCGTACGGCAAGCCAAGCACGAACACCTATTGGAACCACTTACTGACATTATATCTATATATGTACATATGTGGTATGTAAAGTTACTACACAAACTGCAAAAATAAGGTCTGTAAAGATATTTGGAACTTGGTGCTCTCTGCCTACCCCGCAAGGGACTAAAGTTCGTGATATATTAATAACATAGTTCTCTAAATATTCTATTAAAAGTTCAAAAAAATGTCAATTAAGTTTCGCTGTGACATTTTAATTATTTCTGTAATTCCAAATGTATATTTTGAATAAATCCACTTTCTTCTTTGTTCTCAGCAATTTAGGATGTGTAGAGTTAAACTGCTTTATTCTAGTTGCTATCTATTTTTTCTATAAGTATCAATTTTGCATAGGCCTAGTTCCGAAATCGACGTAAACTTCTACCCTTTTTTCTGAGTCTTAAAAAGGTACTTTTTTATTGTCGTTTCCGGATTTCTGAATGACACATTATTACTAATTTTCATTTTAATTAAGTTGTTCGATTCATTAAAGGTCTTTTAATTATAGTAATATTTGAAAACACATGACATGTAATAAATAAGAGACGACGTAAATTTTCAAAATGTAATTTAAATGTTAATTTTCTCTTTTGTTTCAGGTAAATGTTGCCACAATCAACAAAACACTGCAGGGGTGCTTGTTCAGTGCTTTTAAAAGCTTCATAAACCATATTGCACGCAACATGCCGCCGCAGAGGTACTTTCGTTAGTTCCTGCTTAAAAACCCTATGAATTTTTTTGTTGAAAACACGTGGCAATTCAAAGAAAGTTATTTCGGTTTTATTTTAATAACATACTTCACTTAATATATGCGTGTACGTTCTTCTATTGAAATCCCTAGTGACTGTTAAATATATATGCATATCGTACACATTTCATTTTAAAATGTTATTTAAATAAACATTAGCGTAGTCCTCTACTGATTTTATTTCTTTTTACACGCCAAAGACAGAAAATAGCCACATGTACTTGTTCTATTTCCCATCTCCAAATATTTTTTATACGAAAACTTATGTCCCTGCGTATTTTTATCAGATTATTAGGATATCGAATGTAATCACTTTGGAGACACTCTGCTTAATATATCTTATGTATTTGAGTCGTTACAATAACTACAGCTGTAAAAACAGTTTTTAAGTACTCTGAAAGAATAAAATAATTCTCGTTTTACTATCAAAGTATAGTTACGATAATGCAAAATTATTTTTCCAAGTATCATTATAGATTTATTCACTAGATTAGTTTTTATACATTAATAAATAACCGTTTATTACCTTAAATTCTAACTTTTATTGCTTCTAATTATCAAAATTATAGTTACGTTTATGGTCTCACTCAAAATTAACTTTTGAAGTCCGCACTACCATTAAATTCCTGTCGGAATACTTTGTGCTTTTGACATACGCATATTGGCTAATGGAGTGGATAAATTGGGATAATATAATAATTAATAATATTTCAGAGAAGGCTTTATGTGTTTCTGGACAATGCACCACATTCAGGATGTTATTTGTTCCATGCTGCTGACCTAAAGAGGAGTTAATTTGTTGTATGAACACAAGACACATAATACCGTATCGTATGCGCGACAATCCTTTCAATGTGCGACAATACCGAAAATTTTCCCACTTGTACACAAAATCGTAGTTTTAATTTTTTTTTTATAAATTGAACCTGGCAACCAAGTTGACGGACCACGTGATGATAAGTGGTCACGCGTCGTTTGTAAACATCTGTAGTACCATAAGGGTTGCCAATGCTTTTCGAACTTCTTTAAAAGTAAATGCTATTAAAGAATTGTGAATTTCCTACGTTTTAAAATCACCTCCTTTATAAAATATTGAGCTTACAGCGAATTATCCACTAACGCTGTACAGCCGCACAGTCAATGGGTGTCTGCGAGTAATGGCGTCGTCGTACTGCGTTTTATGGCCGTCGATATACTAATATACAGAGTGCTAAACAGGTGTGAGGTTCATAATTTATGTATGTGTGTGTAATCTGTGTAATGGATAAAAAGACTCGGAATAAATTTATGGGAATTATTATTTTTTTAACTTGAAGCTCTATCAATAACTAAATAATTATTTCAGAGGAGAGCAGGATGAGGAAATATATTTTGCGGTTGAAATGAGAAGACACTATATATGTATTTATTTTTCTTTATATATAACACACAGTAGGCTGTAGGCAGTGGTATGTCTGCAGCCAGTTAAACAATGAACGGCGACAGTAGTATCTCGATTGGATTTTGTTTTATATATTCTATTACAATTCGAGTTTAAATTACATAAGAAAAAGCGAATTGATATTAAATTTGACGCGATGAATGTATTAATAAAGAAAATATGCAAACAGATACAGGAAACCCGGAAAAACGCCAGCGAGATGCGAAATACAATATTTTTTTTTGCTTTAAATAATTCACCGAGCTCGCCAAACTTAACGAACCGTCAAAACATCAATGCTGAAAAAACCGCAAACATTTTCAAGGAAGGAAGCAAGAGGTCCCTATTGATTTTGTCAATAAACAAGCCACGACCAGACGCACTTATCGGGGACACCATTAAAAAATCCCATTCCGAAACCATCAAAGTTGTCAGTGCCGCCATCATCCACCAATCAAACTTGCACAGTACTCCTGGTACACGGATCTAGGAGAGAACTTTATATGGCATTATGTTTTAACATTTGTTACTTCGTGTGACCGTTTTGATCATTGTCATTTATCTTCAATGTGTGGAAGTACCGTTTAATTAATTTTTTCGTTTTTTTTTATAATTGTCGTTCTTTAACACTCGTGTATAGTAAGAGTTTATAGATTACTGAGATGAAAATGTAATATCTCCCATTTTGCGAATGTAATATGTAATTTACAATGAATTATTTATTGTAAAACATCTTCATATATTTAATGGAATACGCCTCAATTAATACACATATAATGTCACGTGTGTATCCCATAAGAATAGATAGTAGGTAGTACATTTCTGGCTAAATTCTTTCTCCTTACGTTTATCAAAGTCATAATTCCTATTGATATCTGAAAGGTTTGACCTTATTATCTCTTTAGTATTGTAAAAAGTTTAATAACATTTATATGTCGATTAGACAGTTGACGCTTTTTATATGTATGCATATTAGAACGATACTGTACTACGGCGTAGATGTCGTAGGGTGCGTAGCTTACTAATATTTTAAACGCTGGAAATTATGGCTTATTAAATAGTTTATCATCCAGCTATCTCATTGGTCGAATAGTTGCAAGCAAGACTGCTAATCGAGGGTTGGGTTTGATTCCCAAGTGCTATTGGATATTTTTAGATTTTACAGTAGAAATTTCTAGTAGTGGTTTGGATTCTGTATCAGCGCCTGGTGTATGGCACTAGGCTCATCACACATTCCACGGTGTAACGTACCTAAATGTAACCGGTGAAATGAAATGTGGAAGTAATTTGAGGATTACAGGCGTGATGTTAGGTTTTATCTTCCAACAACATTTTAATTAGTGTAGTATGATAATTGATTAATTTTAATATTACCTAGATTTTACCGTTTTAGATATTGTATTTTTTTGTACACTTACTTATTATTCAAAGGTATTTCCAGTATCTATAAATCGCGCTATTGGATCGAGTTTTATAGCGTCCGACTTCATTATGCTAATAGGGGTTCGATTTCCATCTCTCACCCAAGCAAGGCTCTTGTCTTACACTCCTTATCTTGGTTAACTGAAAAAGTTACGTTTACGGTTTCAGTAATTCGGATCAAATAGGCAATTAAACGTTGCACTTTTTTTTATATTTCGTTACTTTAGAAGGTATGAATATATATACGAGGATGTACGACGACTTTAATGAATACAGACGAAGAGAAAGTCTGACAAAACCGTAACAAATGGAAAACCTTGATGTCTGTCTACCCCGATGAAAAATAGGCGTGATAGTAAATGTACATGTATGTACATATGTATAGTTTTGTAGGTAAGTTGTTGGAACATGGTTTTGAGGTCTATCATATCAGGCATTTAATAAAAGTGGATGCCTGTACAATTTATTTATTTAAAAGTTATTGTACGTAAATATATGAATAACATAAGACCTTATGTTGTATCAATAGTATAGTGTATATAGTAGTAGTAGTATTATTCTTTATTGTACATGAAAGTATCATAAAGATAAATTAATACAGACAAAAAGAGGAATATAATTGTAGATTGTACAATGGGTGGCCTTATCGCTAATTAGCGATCTCTTCCAGGCAACCTTATATTGCATATATATAGTTATTTTGATAACATGTATTGTATTTAGAAATATACTTCTATTTTTGATTCGTAGGATAGTAACGATAATAGTGGTTGGTCTCAAACGATTAGTTGTTTGGGAACTAGGGGGATATATTAGAATAATGTTTCATTATAGGATTATTTGAACGAATATGTGTAACTCAATGTGCTATGTAATGTTTAAAATGATATCAATACAGTCTGCCATATTCTTCAAATGACCGAAGGAATTACAGTTCTAATTATTAAATTTAGTAATATTTGTATGTAGCAACAAATGTACGGTGGCCAGATGCAACCCCAGTCCCCCCCGTACTCGGGCCCGCCGCCGCACCACCGCGCCATCAACCTGCCCCACAACCCCCATCTCATAGGTGAGTCCTGGATTTCAATTACCCTATTTCATAATCATATATCGAAAACCACTCAATACCCACACATACATCTTTCTCACACACACCAATATAGATTACTAAGCATTGTGATATTTAAATTATACATAGTCTAAAATCACTTATTTATATATAGGTACATAACTGTAAATATAAATTTGAGAGCGAAATATAAGTAATGGAAAATATAATAATTCTTTGAAACAACAGTTTCCAATATCAATCCATGTTTTCCTGGGCACTAACTCTTGTAATAGATTTGATGACGTGGTTAAAACTTCCAAGAGATATATCTATACATTTTTGTGTTTCTAACGTCAATATCATGAAATACGCGCTATCGCTACTACTGGTACTAAATTACTGGCACAAATTTGTACCCCTTCCAAACAATGCTTACAAATGATCTAATGAGCCATCCGAAATATCTCACTTTTAAATTAAAACGTAAATAACGTAATATCACGCCTGTAATCCCCGAAGGGACCGACAAAGGACTGTAGCACATTCCCATATTTAACCAGTAACGTCTACGTCCCACTTTGGAATAATTAGTTAATATATTGCATTATACCAAGCTCAAATTAATTTAACTTTTAAATAAACTCATGGTAAATATATTTTTGACCATGTAAACCTACGTTTGGCCTTAACCCTCTCTCCATGAGAGATGACCCATATTCCAACAGTGGGTGGTTTCCAAAAGGGTCGAATGAAAAAACCTACCTAACCGATATCCTGTTGCAGACTTAGCAGGCAGCCGAGAGCAACGAGGCTCGGCGTTTGAGCTTTACCGGAAACCGCAGCACATGCATAACTTGAGGTAAACTAACATGTGCGCCACACCGTCCCTCACTGCTCTGTTTAAACCTCACAGACTCTTCGATATAGTTTGCAAAACCTTTCAAAACATAGTGATATTTAAAGAGAGAAAGCAGCTATTTTTCGTGATCAAAATGCATGTTCTCCTCAATCTCTATTCTCTGAGAATCTCTCTGAGAGTCTCTCTAGTTGAATATATCTCAGCCCCTGTACAATTTGCTCTAACATGCAAACACCAATCGCTTCACAAACGACTAACAATGTCTTGTTGGGCCACAGTATTAGTATGGTATTGTATGTGGTTATAAACAGTTTATGAATACCTTTATGTATTTTTGTAACATAGTTATATCTCTGTATCTGGGCGTAATACGATCGAGTTGTTGTTAATGTTCAATATAACACTCTGCAAAGTATTTAGTTGAGTTGTTTGCATTCGAAAGAACAATTGGCAGTGCGTGTCTGCATTTTAGTGCAACTTGTTGTATTTATACATAAAGCATATTGAACTAACTTGTTCCGTTCTTTCCCACTTCATTCACCCTGTCTTTCATTCCTGTTATAATTTTCCGATTAATAATAGGTAGGTTTCTTACCATTGTCACGTACACCATCAGCGTAAAAGAAATTTCAAATCAGTAACGAGAAAATTTCAATCTTCCTGTACTTACTCCCGGGACATTTATTTCAATATGCTTTCACAGAATCACGAAATTCATATATTGAAAATTTATCATTATCGTGGGACATATCAGAGTTTTCAATATTATACTATTGTATTTAAATTTGTTTTATTTATCGTATAATGTATTTACAAATATGTATTGACTGATCTGAGATGTCCGTGTATTCATCATTGAGTAACTAAGTGGGTGTTTGGTTGTGGGTTTCCGCAGCTCGTCGGACGCCATGAACTCCAGCGTGGAGCCCGACGAAACATTCTCACCAAAAACAAAAAAGAAATTGTCCAAAAAGCCGTCGTTCATTAAAAACGCCGTCCTAGACTTGTTTCGATCGAAAACGAAAAATTCGCAAAAGGTATCTCGGCAAAAGTCACTATGCGATAGTGACATGCAACAGAGGTACGCGAATCAGCCGATGTTAAGACGCGAGAAATCTGACCTCGGTGACATGTCTGTCCACATGAGGAACACGCAGATAAGGAACCAAATGCTGCAGCGCAGCAACTCATCGTCATGCGAGAAACCAGTACTGAAACCGATACTCAAACGACAGAGCTCGTTTTGTGACGATAGAAACGGCTCCATATGTACTGTTAGAGATTACGAAGCCAAACCCGTTGTTAGGAACCTAAGGCGACAGAATTCCATGTGTGAAATAGAAACTGAACCCAAAGTTACTCCGTTACTACGTAGACAGAATTCCCTCATAGAGTATAATAGACGAGGCATATACGGCCAAACACCCAGCTTTAATCTTATTACCAAAATAGATCCGATCTACCAAAGACAGCAACAGATTAAACACGAACCATTTTACCCCACTCAACCACTACCTCCAGAACCAGTATACCAAAGTAAAGAGCACTTAGTATACGACCCTATACCTAAACCGAGAAGGACATATGCATCTCTGTATGATACCTCTAGTGAGAACCCTTACGCTACCAGATCAGAAGTATTGAACCAAAGCTTTGAAAACCCATATGGAAACCGAGAAACTGTGGCAATGCCGATTTTAGACTCTTCATTTCCTACTACACCAGTCATGCAAGAAAATCCTTACGCTTCTCGCTCTGAAATTACGGAAAATCCGTATACTTTGAAGCAAGATCTAACTAAGCAGTCTGACTCGCTTCACAATGAAATCTTATATTCTAGTAAAGAACAGATGTTGAGACAAAGAATGACTTCGGAAAGCCCATATGTGACTAAAGAGGAAATGTTGCGACATAGATTTTCAGAATCACCATACAACACGAAAGAAGAAATGCTGAAGCAGAGAATGGAAAATTCTCTAAATTCAAAGGAACCCATTTATGGTAAGAGAACTTATGAACCTCCACAAGGCTCACCTTGGGTCGATAGCACATACGCCGTTAGGCCTGACAGAAGATTACAAACACCAATCGATTTCCCTGGAAGAGTTTCACCCGTGAGTAAATGTATGAGTGAGCCACCTTATGCTAGTAGAACCGAAATGATGACAAGATTAGGACAAACTGATTCTTTATATAGTACACGCTCTGAAGTTAAGTCCAGTTATTCTGATAAACAGTATGGAAGTCTTTCAGAAATGCCAGAAATTGCCCAACCTATAAGGCCCGCCTCAGCGGAATGTACTTACGTAACAAAACAAGAGATTTTGTCGCAAAAGGCCGCTCTTTTAGCCAACAGAGAATCTTCATATGGTGCTAAATTAGAAGAGAAGTTAGAAATAATAAAACAGAGAAACCAAGCAAAAAAAGATATGATTTATCAAACGAGAAAGGAAGCAAATGAAAGTGATTCAATGAAAGTCCGAGAACCACTCTATGTTTCCAAACGAGAGTTAAAAGACAGCGTTATTTACGAATCACACCAGGAAACGAAAGATCCGTCAATGCTACCTCTTATTCAAGATAACAGTGCTAGAAGTAGTCCATATGAACTCAGTGACGCTAATCATTTGTCTCGGCGAGAACCCGTTTACCAGAGTAAAGCTGAAGTACAAGCAAGTCCTGAATTTGAAAAATTCCAAGAAATTGACTTCTCGAAATTGAGACTAACAGATCAATCAAAGTTAGATGCCGAAAAAGAAAAATCTAAAAAGTCTTTAGAAAGTGCCGTCTTAAAAGGAGAACCGATGTATGCACCCAGATTACATGGAAAGAGTGACCATATATCGAATGTTTTGAAAGCTACATCCTCTCCACAACCTTATGAGTCTACCACTTCAATGGAAACACATTATGCTTCTGAATGTAGTATGAATTTTGAAAACAAACCACAAAGTACACCATATACATCCCAAGATTTACAAGAGCGGGCTAAGTCAAATAGAACAGTGACGTTTTGTGAGAAAATAATAGAAAAAAGTCCCGAAAGTAGTCAGGACAATTCAGAAAATATGTCAGGAAGTCGAAATGAGACAACAGTTATAAATAATGATACGACTGTCATTCAAACATGTTCAGAAGCGAATGAAGGAGAGAAAAAAACAGAGGTTGAACCGGAAAATCCGCACACCACATGGGGTATTTTTGATAGTGAGGGAGGGGTCTTAGAGGATAGGCAATGGGGTGTATCCCTGATAATTCCACCAAAAGCTATCGCTCCAGGGATCAAGCAAAAAATCTACTTTACTGTCTCTGACCCGAGACTGAGCCAGCGCGTGGGGGGACCTCCGATCGATATGGACAACGGTAATGCTTTTGTAACGAAGCACGCGATGACCAGTAGCATTTTAGACTGCACTTACTAATTGGCCATTAACGTTTGAGAATGGATGGGATTACAAAAAATAGGTATATGCAACCATTGGGATTTTTTGACACTCGAATGATTTTTGTGTTGTACAATTTATTTTCAGTGTTTCTATACCTTTATTCTATTTTGTATGCGGATATATTTACAGCATGATATTGTATAGCATGAGATATATGTTTTGTTTAATCGTATGGTTTTATTATGCTAGATATTGTATGTAGACGTAGAAAGTATTGAGAAGGAATGAAATTAACAGTTTTGGTACAGCTAGTAGGTAGTCTAACAAGAACAATTCGTTTAGAATCCGTAAATGATTTATAATTGTGTTGAAGTTATTTGTATTAAATTAATGTACACAGCACGAATGATATCACCAATAATTTTCAAATTGTCCACTAAACTCACCAAAATTTACACCATCATGTTCATTGGTGATCATTTGATTAATAGAAGGCACTTTGTGATTGTTTTTATTTGTTTATATTTGCGCAGTTTCCTCCACACAATACACTCGTACTTAGAGATAGAGGAAAGAAGACGTCTCCAACGACTCTGCTACATTCAACCGACCATGTGATCGTATGTTAAACATGATTGACAATATTTGTGCACTGTAAATTAGGTGCAAAATGTATTGTTTTATATTTGTTTTCAATGTCTTTGACTGTCCCGCCAGTTTTATTTTTTACCGCGCTTACATGTTCTCGTGTTTTTTTTTTCGGAAATTTAAAAATCAATGTATTTTATTTTTGTTCTGTTACTTTTTCTGTTTGGTGGCTGGTTCGTTTGTTAGCTTTCGTTACGCTGTTATGTTCATCGCTTCGCTTGGCTAACACTATGCAATTAACGTGTCGCGATTTGTGTTTGTGTGGTTCAATTCAATGTCGTGTTATTGTTTATTTTATTTTATTTTAATTTTATTCCTTTTTTGCACTTGATAAATGTATGCTCTTATACCATTCCGTTAGTGATTTTCTGTTTAATGTAGCATTATGACAGTTCCTTAAGAACAATTGAAGTTCGTTTATGTGTAGTGCAATTTTATTTTTATTAAAATTATGCCGATTAATAAAATAAAGTTAGTGCTTGTAAGCATTTCAATATATAATCTCATAATATTTTGGATTCTAATTATTGTTTGTGTGTAGAAAATCCGTATATAAACAATTAATACCTTATTATTTCATTACAAGTGAGATAAAAATTATATGCTAAGATTATTTTTTTTAATTTAGCACGAATTTACAAATTCTAACGTATATTAAACGCTAGGTATAAATTCTTCTTTCCTGCTGTCATTTTTAATTTCTAATTTCCAATTTTCAACTCTAGGTGAAGCGATGTTATCCCCACTAGTGATGTGCGGGCCGCAGGGTCTGGTATTTCTCAGGCCCGTGACCTTGCGGTTGCCGCACTGCGCGAACGCAGTCCCCTCCCTGGGCCTCACGATAAAGGCCACTGACACCGAAGCGCATCTCAGCACGGACTGGGACCAGATACACCTTCCCGCCACCACCACTCTCAACACCGTCGCCGTGAAAGTCGACCACTTTTGATCATAGTTTATTATTAGCATTTTGACAAAATACGTGCATCTGAAATGAAAAACGTTTACATAGAAAAGTTGCCAAAAGCTATTGATTAGCATAAAATAATCACATAACGTTTTGAAAGTTAGATTTTTCATAATTATGAGATCTTCCAAAAAAGCTCTTAATGTTAATAAAACCAGTATATCTAAATTGTTACGTTCCGTGGATACAACGTGGACCTCATAATTTTAAACCAGAAGCATACTTTTTGCAAGTAACTCTTTCACAATAATGTAAATAAATTGACGTCATTTTAGGCAATTAAAGGAAAGAGAATTCTTTTGTTTTAAGAGATAATATATTTTGGTGGTGCCTGTGTTGTACGTTTTTCAATTTTCAATGATGCGCAAAAGTCTAAAAAGTTGCCAAGATATATCAGAGTGACGATATATATTTAAAAATAACTGGGTATATAATCTAATTCACGTATATTAACTATTGTGTAAACTTTCCTACATTTTGAGCCGAAATGAGAGGGATAGACGTGGCTGCGCTCATTGTAATAAGCGTAAAATAAACCTTTCGAAGTGTCATGAATAATTTAGATTTTTTGTTTCGTATAATCCCTTGGCACTTTTCCCACCTAACTTTAACATTAATATCGACACATTATTAGTGGTGCTAAAGCAATATATTAGCAGAGTTAGAAATAATTAAATGTAATACAATTTTAACTTCGAATCTCGAGTTCGGTCGATAAGGGTGAATACATATACATACATATACATATATGTAATGACGTGAATGGAATAATAATTTTGTGAGACCGCTTCAAATAGAATTGTAGTCATGTATGGATGTTTCTGATCAATTATATTAATAATTATTTATAAGCAATGCCTTACCACAACTTAGTTTGTACCTAGTTCTAAGTTAAACTGATGTGTTTGTATTTAATCTCAATGTAACATGTATTCAACAGTATC
Organism: Elbella merops; assembly: GCA_018244855.1. Lineage (NCBI taxonomy): Eukaryota > Metazoa > Arthropoda > Insecta > Lepidoptera > Hesperiidae > Elbella > Elbella merops. Next base: position 13,024 of record DWMG01000235.1, read on the forward strand.
ACAGTTATGATATCCACGAATACGAATTCAATTGATTTCCTCATATTTGTTAATGATTCAGTGATTCGCAGATGTCTGTTTGACTTATAACGTTACAGTTACATACGGTAATTGTAGTATTTAAATTATGAATGTCGTATCGAAAAGTGATTGTACTCATGTGACGATTGTACGTATATTTTTTTTGTTACTCATAACACAATGAATTTACTTTCGACTATTAAATTTTATATGAAAATATCACATGTGTTTGTTTATTCAACTCTGAGGAGTTCCTGCCAATAATACACACTGGGCGTGCGGATTAGGGAGAGCATACATGCTTCATGCATCGTCGCACAACATAGCTTCTAGCACAATTTATGGTGCAGTTCGTCGGCGGGGACGATATTTAAATGTTCTTAGTTAAACTACGCTATTCACCGTCAGTCGCCAAAGCCTCGTCCTTTATGGAGCAGGGTGCAGCCAAGAGCAGATCATTTCGCCCTTTGCTCCTCAGGTGGGTTTTGGAACCCTTTCCAGCCCAACAATACTTTTTATTTTATTACAGTTAACAGTTAATTAAACGTACAATGACCGATTCATTAACAGTGTAATGGTAAGAATGAACAAACAGAAAGCTCCTATTGTAGGCGTTTTTATCGTTTACTTGAGACATATTGAATATTTTATATCTTTGGTACATCCCGTTATACGCATTAATGGCTCTATCTACTGTAAAACTTTATGAGTTCACGCCTCGCATATAGCTGCAGTGATTTAACAAGTTATTAAAAACATCGTGATCAATAAAGTAGGTGTTATGAAAGTTCCCTCGTATCGTTAGTCACAAATTAGGTACGTCTGTCTGATAGGATGCGACCCCTTAGCTCTTGTTCTTATGAAATGTGCTCATTCTTGTATGAAAGCGGCTAATTGGATCCTAATGGCATCTGCTGTAGTGCGGTTGTGAAATGATCGTAGCAAATTGTCATCTCATTATGTTATCATTCGGAATTGAAGCTTCGCCCCGAGCATTATTCTGTTACAAGATAGGTTTTGTTGACATAATAGACTTATTACGTATTGGAACGTAAAAAAGTTATGTTACGATTGTGATGCAAATGGTGACATGTTTGTAACTCAAAGGTTAATGATTGCAGTTGTTTGAAATGGTAAAAACATGTTACAAAAATGCGTTTAATTATTACTTATAATTATTAGTAAATTATACTAGTATATTGAGACTTGTACTGACTGCAACTATGTTGACATTTTACTTGTAGACTGCAAGGTTTCTTTTAAACTGTATATGGTCATTTTCAAAAATAAACTAATAAAAATACATTGCAGCCTAATAACATTGCTAATTATATTTTTGTCAATCAAATGTTTGTAAGAGACGAAGGACATCATTGTGAAGTTGGCGGCCGGATTCGAACCTTCAAGAATCGTTTCAAAGCGAATCGACCTCACATTGACCCGCACCGCGACCACATGTTATAAAAACGTTGAGAATCTCTTTGCGCAATCGCTACATTAAGCATTTACAAGCAGTTGGACCGCAGTGCGTAAACCGATGAGCCTTGTGACAAGAGAAAAGCGCACTAATGATCAGCATGACCTCGCTGGCTCGAAGATAATAACATGCGTGCTGTTCACTGACTGACAAGTAGCTTGCCACTGTATCGCATGGATATATTGAAATTAGCTTTTCAAAATAATGTGGACGGTGGCACCAACGTGTAAAGTAGGGATTACCAACTCATCCCAAAAAAATAGTAACATATCTAACTTCCATAGCTAGAGTTGTTCCTTATAGTACGAGTATATCTATACATACAGATATATTTCCCGTTTTGTCAGGAGGTCCTTGGCAACAGTTGAATTCGGAAAGAGTTCACGATGATAATGATGATGATATGTATCTAGTCTGTTATTGTAAGCTTTGGTCTGAATCTCTTATTTTCGACCAAAAATAGTCTTAATTATCTTTGGTTAAATCAAAAAGGTTTATGATTAATATCTACCTGAACTAGTAGTTATTGAAAAAAAAAAATCTAAATTCTAATGAAGCCTGTACCTAATTAGACAATGGAAGAAAATTTTCTTAACGTCAGAATGTCGCTCATCTAGATTAATATCGCACTGAGAATTAGGAGTATACGCTGATAAGCAATGGTACTGTCAACAGCAGTGTTTGACTCATTAAATCTGTCTACTCGTATATTAAGAACAGTAATAACAAATTAGTACAAGAGCCGTGTTCTTGACAATCGATGGTTCGTAGGAAATTCTAGGTCCTATTAAATGGGTAATAGAATGATTGTAGTATTCTAATTATTAACTATGTGTGATGAAGCAACTTCATGTTTTCACCATCAATATCGTTCTCCTTATACTTACGTTATACTTATCGTTCCACTATTAGACATGGGTCTCCCTTTAGAATGAGAAAGCTTACGAATCGCTAATTGCCCTGTTATATTTCTGTTTCATAATAAAATAAGATCTTATTTTAAAGAATTTTATAATATACAAGCAGTTTTACACGGATTATGAAAGTCAGTCTGATAATCCGATAATGCTGCCGCCAGTCTGTCCCAGTTTGCGCCAATGGAACGTGATACCTCGCTTGTGTTTCAGCAAAGTTACTTAATGCCATAATTATATGAGTTCAGAGTTCAAACATTTTTATTGCGCTTAAAAATTGTATTCACCATTTGTAACAATGCACTTTTTATTACATTAAATACTTTTTCTCTGAGGTGAAGGATGTTGGAGTTCTGACTCTATATAATCTTCTATTTATCTATCTGATGAAATTGACTTGACATGAAAATGACCCCGAATTTTTGCGTTACATAAGCACGCGAAACGCACAAATGATGGTTTAATACTATGTTTCCTGGCAGAGGTAGAGTCGGTCTGCATAGTGTCATAGGTGAGCCTTAATACCAGCGACGTGAGACGCATTGCGCATTTTCTGGCTATTGGCCACAAAAATAAGATAGAGCTTAGAATTGTTTGTGTTATGAAAGAATGCTATCATTATATATGACTTTCTAGATGTGTACAGGCTTTATCTAACATAAGGCATATTCTTCAACAAATAGATACCTGAATAAAATAGCTATATAGATCTGAACTGCACATTTATATATTTAATTGTAAGAACTGTTAGCTGAACATAGCTGTTCTTAAGTGACCGGAAATAGGAAATACATACATAAGTCGAAGAGTTAAAGATTCGCTAGGGCATAGTGGTTTAGAACATTATTACAACTGATGTAAATACAATTAATACTGTCAAAAACTTAATAACTTTGTCATTTATGAGATCCTCGTTAATAATATCAGATTTTTATTATTATAGTCATATCATTACACCAAATCTCTTAGAACATAAATTAAGAAGGAAGTCTCATTTTTCACTATTTTTTCATTTAATACTGAATTTTTTTACTTCATATAACGAAAGTCCTAGTCTGCATTCAAAAACTCTACGATTCATTTTCATTTAGCGTTTCAAATTCTAATAGACTTTAGTTTCATTATATCACGAATGAACTCCCCACGAGATTGATTTCTCATAACAAAGTTCATTGCCTATTAAATTAATAGAGTTATCGAGTGTACTGAAAGTGGCATTGACTATTGAGCCGGGTAGAGTCGATTGTAACCGTGCGAGTGCAGAACTTGGTAAAAAATCACCAGCACACCAGATATTGATCTATTGTTCAATTGTTTCTGTTCGCTATTTATCTAGTAGGTTATCCTGTTCAATTATCTTGTGTTGAAATGGTATTTTAATTTCGATTATTTCTTTAGAAAAAAAATTGTCAATTTCTCTCCAATGTAAATCCGACAGGACACGTGAGTGTTATAGCACCTCGTTATAACTAGGGACAGAGAAATGTCAACAGACATGATATCATCTGGCTGCTAGGAAACTGAAATTCAATGAATTATTTATGAGTTTTAACATAAACAGTATATTAGACTAAATCAGGTACAAGCACGCGTTGATGTCTTTTATATGGCATTTTGCTTTTACAGGGTTGTGTAAGTTTTCTAAAATATATAATGTGTGTATATCTTAATAAAATGTTGTAACATTCATGTTTGAAGACTGTATTTGAAATTTTTTAGATCCAGAGATATTCATAAAATGTAGAGATGTCACTAAATTATACTACACTTAAGTTCGAATATTTCAAGTAATGTTTTAAGTGTTTATATACTGGTTTATGTGTATTTGTAGCATAAATATTTAAAGTGCATTTTAAACGTGTTTCTATACACAACTCTTTCGATAACTATGTATGTATTTTTATCGATATACTGATTGTTATTCTTAAAAATAAAATTATGAATTAAATATGTGTAAAATTAAGCAGCCGTGTACATGAATGGAGGTCATGTTCACATAATTATTTCACGAAATGATAGACTTAATCAAACACAACAACCAGCGACAAATCGCCTGAAGCTTGACTGCACTAATTATTTATAGGTTGGCAGTCGGTCACCAGTCGCATAGATTATTTTAAACCTTAATAACCGAATAGCTAATGTAAGTAAACCATTACAGCAATAAAAGTCGACAGTAAATCACGTGTCAGTTGCCGGCGATATTCGTGACGTCATACTAATTCTAGCTTACATTATTGCCCTTTCTTCTTGTGACATCACCTTAAATATATTGTCTTAGTAAATGAGTTTATAGTGTTATTGAAATGTCAAATGATAATAAGGCTTCCTAAGAACGACATTTGTTATCCTGCTTGATGGATTGCAGTTAAAAGTGTGATAATGATGGGTTTGAGGTACCTCACACCCAGCCCTTTAACTCCGAACTAGGTACCGCTTGCAACAGTGACCAGACAGCTGATAAACTACATTTCACACTGACATACGGAATAAATCCTCTTGCTTGGCGTATAAATCTGGGAAGAAATCAAATCTAAATGCACGACTTAGCAGTCAAGTTTAGGCCGCTCAAAAATATATTTGCTTAAAAAAATATTAGCACTGCCTTAGTGTTGGAATGTTGTATTAAAATGAAAACGTGTTAATAATACTATGTCTACATACATATATGACCATATAAAGAAAGGCAATTAATGTCACCGATACATATGTATCGCGGCCTTGCCTGAGTCAAGAATGCGTAGCAAAACATTTAATTGTAACTTAATAACTTGCAGAATTACGGCAATAAGCTGCATGCATATATGCATGCTTCAATGCCTCGCACTGATTGCGAGTAGATGCAGTATTTAGGAATAAATTCTATTCATTTCTAAGTTGATTGCTTCTCATATTAACATAATTAATACAACACGAAAATAATCGATGCATTTTTCTTCATGAAACTAGGTATTTCATATTCGTGAGAATAGTCTTTTTTTCTCTTTCTACCCTGTAAGGGAACTGGTATGATAACACTATAATAGATCTCTACAAATCAATACTATTCTTTTACAAGGTTGTAGGATCTTGTATAGTGCTGTAAGTGTTGTTACTGCTGTATAACTACAATATTTGTAAAGTGGAACTCGGTTTAGTTAACGTGATGTCGATGGTTGAGATATTGACTGGTAGAGAATGCCACTAGGCATTAAGTTCGCCCATTGTTATGCCTCCTTATGATCGTGCAATAAAGTGTAAATAAATAAATACTTTAGTTTCATTATGAGAATATCTTGAATTAAACGGATAAAAAAATGTTATAGTTCAAATGTACGCACACGATACACGTACTCGTGCAAAAAACACGCACACCACTGCGTCTGCGCTGGGATCGAACTTGGATACGTAGAATGCGTTGAGATTCCATTGCACCACAATTATAATTACATAACCAATAAATTTTCACACATAATAAGCTGCTTTTGTTATTTTAATGTTTAATTAGATGGAAGAACGAGGGCAGTAATTATTTCGACAATAACAACCGTTACATTTGGTCTAGGCTTAATTTACACAGACATGTCGAAATAGTAGATATGACTTCATTATCTGTGTTAAATATAAAACAGCTATCTTTGGTGATAATTTTAAGGTCATTACACAGCAATATTGATAACTTTATTAACTTTAATTTCGCGGTAACTTTGCGGAGTCAATAGACTCACCCCCTCTTGTCTCTGTCCGGAAGAATACAAGCGTGATGTTATGTGAATATAACAAAGGTAGTAAATAAAAGTGTAAAAGTTAACCGGATTTTGAAACTGTCGATTGATTTGAAAATCGATAAATGAAGCAACAGGTTTACTTTTGGTTATAGCGCAACGCAGCACACCTCATTATGTTGTTATTTATTGAATTAAAATCGGACGTATTCATAATTTAATACACGATAGTTAATACTGAAAAATGTATATACATTTAAAAAATTACACTTAACATTTAAACATTTTCAAAGAATCGAACGCAATGTTTATTCCATTTCCGCTTGCTGAATCACCAAACTCTACGAGCACATTCACAAAAGGAAACTTTATTTATACGTATCATTAAGTACTCTACATTACGCTAACACTTTCGTAGTGTGGAGATAGTGATAGCTCATTCAGAAAGATACAAATCGTCTTACGGCTGAATACGATAACATCGCCTGGGAAACGCGTTAATTAAACAATGTGTCGTGTTACACTTACTTTGTTCATCACGAGTCTGGAATAACGTATGGACTCGCAGACCGCTTAAACTGCTCCCATAAATCCTTACTGAAATCTCCTCTGAGTATGTAATTAGTACAGTACATTTTAGAGATCAGAAACCAGAGACAAAATACTATATCACGTCTCTATTTTCCCAAAGGGGCAGGCAGTAGAATGTAGTATGTGGGAGTTACGTTTACACCGGTTACGTTTACGTCCTACCACAGAATTGGGGGTAAATCTATGGCCATACACCAGGCATGGAACTAGACTGCGTGCTACTGCTAAGAATTTCAAGATAGAAAACCCCAATAGTAGCCCATCCGGGAATCGAACCTTTGGACTTAGCTGAACAGCCGCGCTTGCAATCTCTAAGCCAACATGCAGTGAAAGATTAGAAAGTTTACATTAAAGTATTTGTAAGGATTGACTGATTTAGATCTATATTGCTATAATTTTGTTGACAACTAAATAACTTCGATATGTCTATCTACATTTGTTTTTATACAACTACATATTTATTTGCCTATCTACCTACGAAACCTTTTTAATTAGATGCCTAAAAGAAAGATACTCAAAAAAAATTACAAATAAATGTATAAGCGACATTATTAGTAATATTACTATTTAGAACAAACTTAACTATCTTTTAAAACATGCGGACACTGAATTCGATATGATACGTCCACATAAAGTCAGTTTCTCAATACTTTTCTTACATAAAACTGTTGAATAATACGGTATTCTAGAATAAAATCATAAAATAAATCTGCGTCGGTTTTCTTGGGGTATGCGCAAGACAGGCCAAAGTTGAGGATTGCAACTTTCAGTCCCGATTTGTGTGTTCGCAACAAATAAGATTCGACATGATGCGCGCACGCAGATCGTGGCGGTACAATGCAACTATTGCAAGTGACTATTTGACAATATATAGGAGAAGTTTTGCGGAGATTATGTGTTTTATTTTATTGGATAATCATTGAATTAGTTTTGATTGTATTTGCTTTTGGGTAATAATTGACTTAATTTTAATATAATCTTATGTAATTACTTAATTTAAAATGTCACTTTAATCCGATATAACTTCTATTGAGTGTGAATTTTGGCAACTGGGCATGTCTCGATTGTAGTCCACTGTATTCCAGTGTGGTTTCCAATAAGTGTTGGTTTTGACAGATGGGCATTGGATATATCCAATTTACTCCATGGTTATCCAGTATGGGTTAACAGAGACTCTGACCATTAAACAATATCTTTTCTGATAGTTTTTAATCTAAACTGAAATATTAAAAAGGAATGACTTCTTCCTTAATAGTACTAACTAATATAAAGTTCAGCCTGAAATATTAAAATCTGTTGCAAGTCGTAACAGTAAAAGAAGCATGAATAGAAGGGTAAATTAAATTAGAATTCGTAAAATGTTTTGTGAGACGTTTGTGTCTTCTATTAAATTAAAATTCTGCTTTCTTTATCTTCTTTAAGTTACAACTCAAGAACATCTTAAACTGACTGTTGTACCTCATCTTAGGGTAGTTAGCTACTAAATACTTATACTCAAACTGGATGATCCAGCGCGCACTGAAGATACGAAAGCTGGTTTCAAAAGGTCCCTAGTGTAAAAATATTGGCATATTAACACCAAGTTTTGAGATACGAAGAAATCGTGATCAAGTAATCTTAAGTAGCGTTCACGCTGATCGATCGCTATTAGATCTAAAACACGAAGCCTTCGTGATTTTTGCCCGTAATTGCACTGAAACGGATATGGGCAGGTACTTAAAAGATAAAACCATGTTTTTAATAGCTGTGAATTGAATGACATTTAAAACGTTACCATTGATTTATATGAAATGTATTATAACATTTTAAATTCAGTATTTCATCATTGATGACTGCAGGGTATTATACGTTACCACCTGAACCTTCACTCGAGTGATGTACGTAAATTAGAACGCGAATCAAACCGAACCATGATAAAAAATGGTTTTATAGACGAAAGTTTTCATAATATCAATGGTTAATCTAAAATAAAATGGTGAATCTGTAAATAAATAACATATTCTTCAGCATTGGGGAGAATGCTGCTCTAGTTCGAGATTAAGGAAATACGACCTACTGACCAAAATATCCATTATTTTTAAACCATCTGTAATGGCTCTTTTAGATTAGCATATTTTCTGCGTACTTAACGCTCGTTTTTTATATGAGCTTACACGTTCGTTGTATTCGCGCTTCAATAAAACAAACTAGCGAATACAGGCATATTCTGGTATGTTATCTTGAACCAGTGTATCTTCCTCAATGTGGTGCGAGAAGCATCATAGACGATGCGCCTATGCTCATACAAAACGAGCGTTTGGTACAAGGTGTACATAGAAATGAGCTTACACGCACCAAAAATACGCTAATCTGAAAGAGCCCGTAGGCCTCCGACGAAGCTTATCGATTGGTACCTAACGATAACAAATGCCCTTATCTGTTTAACACGGCTTTTGTAGCATGGGTACGCTTGTCGGCCACTAACAATAATCGACCCTACGATCGATCTTAAGATCTGCTAACACGTCGTGCGCATCACAAATATATTATACATGTGTATGTACAACAGTGTACTTTAAATAGAATATATTCTTGTCTAAACATCATTCAATAAAATTTCTTTTTACAATCAAGTATTATTTCATTAAATAAAATCGTCTACATGTAACTAAGAATCTTGATCGCAACCATCGATAAAAAACCGTCAAGTTGCGATGCAATCATTTTAAAATTCCAAATCAGCGATGAATTATCACTAATCATCTCTATTAATTCCAATAGGACATATTATCTAGATGTTCCAATACCGGAAGTTGTTTGTAATTCGAATGAAATGCAACCGATCGTTACATAATAAATCGATTTATTATCGTTTTTTATTTACTGTCACTTTTCGGTTATTATTTACGAAAATAGTGCTGTCTGAATTCGTGCCAATTAAATGTTT
>DWMG01000236.1:0-22637 GCA_018244855.1 Elbella merops
GGCGCGCGAGCCGCGGCGTCGCAGCGCGCCCAGCGCTCGCGGACGCCGTAATCATTTATAAACAATGACCGCCAGCCCCGCAACGCCGCAACCCTCGTCTCACCTCGAAAGCGTTAATTGCTCCGCAAATATACTCATCTTCGCACTAAGCGTTTACTTGCTGACTTTAATGACTGGGCAAACAGAGCGAGTGGCCGAGCGGTCAGCCGCGTCCTGCGGCCGGCCGGCTAATAAATCTTCGGATTTTCCCCGATTTCCCGACGTCCCGTGGCGGACGGCGCCCTCTCCCGCCTTTCTCTTATAAATTACCTACACGATTTCACTATAAATCAAACAATGGCCGAACTAAATGCATTTACTATTGTTTGGACACACTTCGTACATCGCTATTGCGACCACACTCGGGGTGACGCATGGTATTATGATGTCCAGTCAGCGGTTAGCAGGAAGTCTGTTCGTCCCTTCGTATAATGCGGATTGAGGATATCGCGACCGTTAAGCATTGCAACGCTTGCGATTAATCGCGAATCATCGGGCGGCTCGGAAGGAAATGTCTAATGCGGGCTAATTGAAAGTGCCGTGGAGAACTTGGGGTCAGAGAACGTATGCTATCATATAAAATAAACAATTATATTGGTGGCGTTCTAAGCGATCTGTGATCATTAATAACGTAAAGGTGCTTATACTGACCGTTATCTCGGGCGGAAGTAAAAAAACTTGATCCGAGCGTAATTTTAGTTGCCGCGGCGCTGGGCGTTAGCTGGATAAAAAACGAGATGTCGATTGAACTGGCGATAACTAACAACGTTATTATTTAATTTAAGTTTGTTTTAGTATTCCTTGTTCGTTGTGTGTTACTTCATAATTGTTATTACGTGTCCCTATTTGAGCAGCTAACCGACGGTTAGCGGGTGGGCGAGTGTGAAGTAGCTTCATTTGTGTAAAATTAAATTATGACATTGAATCAATTATTCCCAGAGTTGTTAATTTTTTAGCCTAGTGGTTAAGAATTCAGCCCCTCACTCCGGGGGAGCCGGGTTCAAATCCATGGCGCGCACCTATTTACAAAAGTGCGTTTTTAATTTAAATATCAATTGCTAACGGTGAAGGAAAACATCGTGAGGAAACCTACAGATCCTAGAAATCATAAAATAAAAATTCTAAACTGTGTGAAGTCTGCCAACCCGTGATTGGCCGGCGTGGCAGACTATGGCCTTAACCTTCTCAATATGAGAGGAGAACCATATTCCAACAGTGGAATTATAATGGGATCGATTATTATTATTATTACGCAAATAATTCCCACTGAAGTAGCTGACGCCAAATAGAAAGATTAGCAATGAATTGTATTTATTCAAGGTTTTCAAAGGTGAGAATGCGGAAATACGGCCAACCATACTTATGTATTTCTGTCACAACAGTCTGGCGAGTGTGCATATCGTAGTAGGCAGAGTTCAGACCCCACGAGTTATTCCTACATAGCACACAACATTTTGTCTGCTCCTCAAATAAACTTTCAGTTCTGCAGGCCGCTGATAGGTCAACACTGATTTAACAAGTCAGCTAGTTTAGTTACCGATGTGCCGCGTCCATGAAATAAAAATATACCTTTTATTTTTCTACATCTAGCCTTTTTACTCGCCTAGACATTAGTCGTCTGCCAATCCGCACTTGGCCAGCGTGGCAGACTATGGCCTTAACTATCTCAATATGAAAGGAGACCCCTATTCCAACAGTGGAATTATAATGGGCTGAAAAAAAAAAAAAAAAGACATTAGTCAGCGCTGGAAACAAAATATGTAACTTATGAATCCAAAGTATTAGTGCGAAAAAAATTATCATTCAAAATTATGCCCCGCATATAAAATTATATGAAGTATTGTAACTTTTTGAAAGTTTCATTAGCATACCTAAATATAAATCACGAGGCACATGTTAAAATATTAATACTTAACTTAAAGCTCTCTAATCTAAAACCATTTATGTAGTTAGCGGAAACAGCTATTATAATTATATGAAATCATACGCACGTGCAATTATAATTAGGCATATTATGAAAATAAAATTATATCCGTTTATATGTGGGCACTGTTTATGTGTTTATGATCATGTCACATTTGAAATGTTAATAACAGTTCTTATTTCTGAAAGTAATGTACGATTCGTGTAGTTAATTGGCTATGTGGATAATTTTCGGAATTGTTTTCATACTTTCCGTTTGATGTTTTTTTCTGTAATAGCCACATTGGCGAACAAAGAATTACTTGTGCTGATATTTTTTATGATTTATGCAAAAATTCATGTTTTTTATTATTTAATATCCCCTTTAAGAGAGCACAAAATGATCAGACAATTGTCACGACTGGCCTCTACTGCCTACGGCGCCTGTAACCTACTGCGAAGTTCACTGTAGCGATGTTCACTATAAGTACGAGTTAGTTCCTAATAAGGCTAATATTTATTGGCTACTAATTTATAGGGTTGCAGCCATGGGTTGTCAGTAACGATCGTTCAGTTAGTGGATTTTTGTCTCATTGGAATGAGTAAAAGTATGTGTCATATATAAAACAGGTCTCAAACGAATTGCCAGTCGACAGCTCACATGATAGATGAGAATATGTAATATTCTTCAAATTTAAACATATTATTTTAAGAATGTTTTCTTGTTAAATAGAACGGTAACTGTGGTACTAGTACTCCATAGGAGCATCGCATATATGTTTGTAGTACCGCTTGTACCTTAATCATTACGTTATAAATATATTTTTCTTTCCCCTTCAGACCGTGTATTACAATTAAACTTATTCATTGGGTTAAAAAAGTTTTTCTTAAATAGTTGCTACGTATCAAGACGTAACCTTATCCAACTGAAATATCTAATGATGTTTCCTTATTTATGTTTCATATAGATACGAGTATTATAGTATATTGAGAATTTGCTCGTCGTATTATAATTTCAAGATAACAAAAAAATTGTAAACCATTGTAATCATTCATTTTGCATAAATGAGAATGTAATATTTTTATTTTAAACTACTTAAAAATGTAAGATTTTTTTGGAAAGTAGATAAATCGTAAAATGTCCGAAAACTATTATGTCGATTAATTTAAACCGAATACCGTTAAGATCTGTACCATTCAGTTACATAATAATATTGTTGACATCTCTTCTAAAGCAAAAAATCCATAGAATTCTCTCGAAATGGCTAAATTTAACGCTATTTATATTAATATGACACTGCAGATATTAAGGCTTATTTTGCTTTTCAGAGACAGGGACCACCGGGGTTCTACGAGCCCTAATTCAAAATAGAATAAATGATACGTCACCGCTAACAATGGCATCAATGAAGACGTCTGAGTACGAAATGCTACGTTATAATATATTGTATATTCAGCGCGGAATAACGTCAAAGCTCCGCTTTACAGTTGGTAAATTTGGAGTAAGTTTTTTGCAACTTATTGTAGCAATTCGGACAGATGTCACGGGCAGAGAATCCGCGGCAACAAAAGCACCCCGGGGGCGTATTGTCCGCTCCTCCCCGACCTCCCTCCGTCAGCCATTAACACTGACACCTCTAACACTCGCTTCACTATCAAAATAATGCACATAATTTATTCAATTTATATATGGCTATATTCCGCTCACAATAGTTATTACTCTAAATGGTTTTTAATGTCCTCATATTTATGAGTCATTTATACATAGAGGCTCTACAGCTGCGTTTTACCCTTCGATGATGGCTATTAGCGAGACATCAGATAAACGCGATAAGCGCTCGGCTCCGGAAATTCTTATTCGCTGTTTTCCGTCCCGTGCGCCGAGTTATTAATACGAATGGTTGAGTTTTCGATTGATTGTAATTTAGTGATCGCGACCACGCGTGTTCGGTGAACGATTACGCAATGTATAATTTATAACAGTTAGCCGAGCGGAACGGTTAATGAGAACTGTTTATTGAGGTTCGTTCGCGGCGACGGCGGTGACGGATCGTGGCTTCCTTTTAGTTTTGACGTTATTTACAAGGTAAATATAAGTTATACGAATGCTATAATTAAGTGTATGTGAAAAATTGAACAAATCCAAATTCCTGTGTCGCACATTTATTGTGGTTTTAAAATATTCAAGTGCTCTTTTATACATGCAACGTTTCGCAGATACTGGTGTAGAAAGCTTCGAAAATCTCGCTAATAATAATAGTAGTCATTGAGAAGTACGAAATGAATTGACGTCAAGTTGACACATTTTGTTGTACACTTAAAAATGGAGGGCGTTGGGGGTTGGTGCGGGACCGCATTAAGTCGCAAGTGGTGGCGATGTTGCGGCAGCGGCCGGTCGCGCGGCCTCGGTGCCGCCGAATCAATCATGGGCTCTCAATAATTGATCACTCGCGCACGCTGCCTCCCGCGACCTAATTACCTCTTTCCCTACACGCGCACGCCTCATTAAAGACCGTCTGTTGTTTGTTCTCCTAATTAAAGCAGAGCTTTATCGGCCTCGGGACCCGTCTAATTGATATCATTGCGACCGTTTACGATCACTGAATTACGGTGATCGGTTACCGTCCGTTGAGCTTGTTAAACGTGGCCGCACATTGTCTGCCTCGAGCTCCAATTGACTTGTTTTATCCCGGTTTATTGTTTATTTATTTACGACCCTTCGTCTGCCTCCCCGGCTTAATGCATTTTCGTATTTGCCGACCAATGTTACGAAATAGTAATGAATAAATTGGCGCCATCGGGTGCCCCATGCCCACCTATATCTACGTCACATTCTATGCTTTCATGTACGTTTTGGGACATACGTACTAATCCTGTATGTTTATGCGAGCGACTAAGCCAAAATAAAAGCCAATCAATAAATACGTAACAGCTCACATCAAAACAAACAGCTTAACTTCCAATTAATGCCAATCACTCAATTCTCTTTAACGAGACGTAAAATGAACGTTCCCGATTGTGAATACAATATCACGCGTAATAAAATAATATTAACTTGATGCCGAATTGCATCGTTGTGTTGTGACCGAAGTGGAAAATAAGCAATTCCGTTTAAATCACAATCTAGCGATTCTTTGATACCCGTGAAATTGCCGTAACGAAATAAATGTTAAATAAAACGTAAAATAAAATTATTGTGCCTCCACAAACAAATAATTGGAACGGGAACATACCTACCCGAGAGCCTGCGCCCATCGCCGCTCGTTTTATAGCTTATTTGGGGGAAAGCATTATTGAACTTAGCCATGACGTCGTTGCGATACACCAATATGGATCTTAGGACGAAGGTGCAGGGTCCGATACGCCCTGTCTATTAGCTGTTGCGTCACCACTGTGCGCCATGAAATGACTTTTTCGTTTGTATTCGCTCTTTATCCACTTACACTCAGTCTTTTTTTCCACTCGCTACATTTCACTTTCAGATTTCGCTAGTCGTGCTGAGTATCGTTATTATTTTATGGCATGAATAATATTACTTTATACTAGTTTTTGTGGTACTATTCTGTGATTGGCCGAATTGTGGACGAGTCGTTCGGAAAGTTTGCGAATTTGTGGTTTATTATTATTTAAAGAACACAGCTGAGATAAATAACGTATTTATACATGAATTAAGGTATTCATAAAACAAATCAAATGTGGCTTACGTTATGTCTATCACAGATACATCGGTCTCCTTAAGTAACCTGTGACACCTGAATCGAGGATTCACCATAAGTACAAAAATAAACTACATTTATTAATAAATTCCTTATCATCATCATCATCATTGTCATCTCCTTTATAGTCCCATCTGATCCCAAAGAAATCATCTAGACAGCTTCTGTTATGGTACATATAAAATATAAATATACATATAAAATATTATACTTATACTTAATACCTACATACATAAATAGATACGTTATAAAAACACTATGTTTTTTTAAAACATGGAGCACTCTAAGGTGTACGCTTAGCTCACATTTTATTCTATCACCGTTACAATTTAATAGAATCAATATACCATTACATTAACTGGGATATTGATTGTATTAAATAGTCGATCTCGTTCATCCAGTTACTCATTGTGTGTTATCAAGCATTGTCGAATATTCGACGGCGTGTACGTCAAGTAAATAAATAGGTTTGACTTATACAAAGAATGAACAACATTTCAATTTATTACACGGTGCCTATTCATGTTGCCATTTTTTGTTTAAGGTTGTACAATTAGACCCCTGCTGAGTTCAGATGTTAATAAGATAGTGGCGCTATAAACTAGAGGCGTTCGTTCACCACCTTTTACCTTTATTTACATTCGACTTCGGCTTAAACGTGTGATCCAATGTCGAGTCAAACCGTTCACGCCGTTGCTCGGCCGCGAAAACCGGATAATGGATTCTTCAAATTAATACAAACGGTTCGATTAGTGCATGCGGATTGCGTTATTAAAATCGGCAGCCAGTTTTATGAAAAGTAGCGATTTAATTATTGATAGCGTCAACGGTTAACTCTCTAATGGATCAGCCTGTATAAACTGTTTGTGTACTTTTTACGCACACCATTTCCTTCATAAAACTCTTTAAATAAGTATTAAACGCCTCGTTATGCATCTGCCCGACAATATTATTAAGTGTTTAAATTTTATTGTGACACATTCGCGTTTCACTTTTATTGCTATTAATACTGTTATTCGACGAAGACACTTGTACAATTTTATGGTAACGGTAATTTTGTTTAAACATTTGAAGAAATTAATACAAATAATTTTATTTTTAGCGTGTGTATCGTATACTAGACACGTTTTAGTAAGTATTTCTAAAACAAAGTGGTTTTAAGGGTATTTGTATAATGTAAACGTAGTGTGTACATTAAAATTAATAGCCAATGGAAATTAGGTTCCTTGTACACTTTCCAAGAGCACTAAAGATCAATATGGCGGGTATTCAACAAAGCGCAGTTAGGTATGTTAGAAATACGCTCCCATTTCAAGAGCGACCGTTTAGAGTGTAACATTTGGTCGCTAATATACACTTAGAGCCAACCGCGTTCGCGCGCACTACAGAGAGTTGGCTTTCACAGCAAAAGCCGTCATTATCCGTGCAGTTTATGAAGCAGAAAATGGTAACGCCACATGGTCCTAAGTAAAATCAGGCCTTAACTGCGCTCGGTAGCCAGAAAGCTGGCAGTGGTGTGATGAAGAGGCGTAGATTTGGCACCGCTGCGGGCCGACGCGGCGCCTCGGGCTGGGGCGCCGGAACCGCCGAGGGCACGAGTTTATGAACCGTCAAATAACTTATCACCAGTTAATGCAATGAAATAAACGAGCTTTATTTATGAACCGCACCGATCACTTCAACGTGAGCTTTGTCGTTTTTGTTCCTAGGGTCGCGATGCCTTATTTATGGAACTAGCAGCGCGTGTGAATAACGTTAATAGTGGGGCGGCCCCTTTTGCTACTGTTTATATTTATTTGGGGTTGTCGTAATGAGTCTATCTGGTGCGCTGACTCGCGAACTCTGTGGAGAATTGATTAAAATGTTGTTAAGTTCAGTCTTACGGAAGAGTGGGGTGCAATAGGCGCGGGCAAGATTTTTAAGGGTTAATAAACGTGCTTTATCGCACAGTTAACTTAAAATGACGGCTTAGGTAGCTCTCGAGGTATTTTTGTTGTTAATAGCTCTTAAAATACGAGTAAACAGGTTTTTCCTCGCCCTCCGTCTCATTTTGATATTTGAATCGGGCTATTAGTATCAAGCAGAATATTATAATTTTACCGTTGAACATATTGTAGTGACCTATTTAAGTGAACAAGAGATTACCGCTTCCGCAAATATCTGATAAAAGTAACGATGTGGGCATATACATAACAGATAAAAATAAAGAGCAATTTTTAATCAGAACATATAAAAGGTAACACGTCATGCGCAGCCGTCATGTTGTTCCGCGAAACTGCGAGCCAACTTGAAATGAACATTAGTTGTAATGGCAATCAGGGCGTTCGGCCGCTGTTATAAGTCACGTGGCTCACCACCTCGGTAATGCGGAGGGCGAGGCGATCATCGCTCATAGTTAGCGGACGGGGGAAGCTAATGTCACAGCCAGGAAGTACCACAATTTTTATCTCAACCCCACAAAGAGTTGCCAACGAATTTGTCACCGGCTTATTTGGCTAGGAAAAAAGTAATGTTTAGCTGCACAGTGATAGATATTAATGACGCATGTGGAAAATGGGCAAGCTCTCGTTTTTCACCATAGTCCTGGTTAAATCGTGGGCAATGCCGATGTAACTTTTACCAACGTGTTATGTACTAGGAAATACATAAACATGTACGCCCGTAAGCTTTAATATCTATAGTCCATTGATGTAATCGTTATAATTATCAAATATCTATGCTTCACCGAACCTATCATAATAAACTAGAAATGGCAATTTACAATTTTCATTTTAATTGGAACAGTTCATATTTCTTCATAAGAAATTATCTCTTTGTAATGAAATTCGTCACATTATTCTGGATACTTAAAATTTTCATTTAGATGGTTTTAGTTTTATCATAAAAATCTATATAATGTATGTGTAATATAAAGATGATTGAAAAATCAATATAATGTAATATAATATAATCAATATAATATATAATATACCTATCCAAAATCTCTCCGACCGCTAGTCTAGCATTATTATACAGGACTTATAATAAACGAGTACTATACATAAATATAATTTACTTGGACCTTATAAACGATATCTCACTTGTCAGGTGCTGTATACATAATGTAAATAAATACCGCATTTTGTAAACTTTGATTAATCGCTAAGATGTAATAACTATTATCATTTTAAAGTAATAACTCATACGAAATTAGTTATGCCTATGGTAATAACGCCCATCGGCGCAGTAATTTGTTGCATTGTCTTGGCTGATGCAGCGTAGATACTGCATCATTTTCAAAGATTAAGTCATGCACACAAACGTAGTAAGGTTCACTAAAGCCTATTAACTATGCATACTTTTATTATATATTAGCCGTTACCACCATATTTCGCTGGTCGTAGATAAAAAAAGGACTCTTGAATTTTAGCGATCGTCACCATACCTGTCCTGGAAATCAATAACTTTGAACACGAGATCTTGGTCAGTAGGTCGGGAAAGCCACAGTATGCAGTACACTGTCCGTATAGGAATTGGAAACCATCACCACCACCATCACCACCAAGATTAGCACTGGAAACTCCAAGCTATTCTGGTATCATCACTATCCTTCTTTGCACTGTTGTTGACTGTGATATTTCATCTTATAAACGCATGTAACTATGCAAAAGCAGAGTTACACCCATGGATTTTAACCCCACCTCAACGAAGTAGAAGAGCTCAAATTATAGCCACCAGGGAATGGCTGTCTAGTGTGTAATAAAAAATTGTTTTAAAAAAAAAATATTTATTTACTTTGAACTCGGCTCATTATTATACCGGTTATTCATAACGGGCTTCTGACTTCAGCAAGGAACAAAATTATAAAAATTTCAAGAGCTGGAATTTTGCAGTTTATTCGTAGTGATTATTATTTTCAGTGAAGGCATATTACATGTTTTATGATTAGGTAAGTAAAACGATGTTTTACTTAAAATCACAGAAAAAGAAAAAATCGATAAGATTGCCAATAATAATACAGGTGCGTTATTAGTAGCGACCTAAAATATTGGTGGCAGAGTTAGCCTGTCGATGTATTGTTTGGCATTGTTTATATATACATTTATATGCTTGATTGTAAATTACAGTTGGTACGCGACCTATCCGATTTGAATCATTTTCATATTGACGTAGGTACTTATTGGCAACATTGAAGTGTTGCCCCACATCAAGCTATTTCACGACAAGCCGCAGGTACTCGTAGGTAGTATATTTCGTATCCAATTACCTACCAGTCAGTATAAAATTAATTGAACCCAACAATTTGTCACAGAGACGTACAAACCTTTAATACCTGTCTCGGACAATAATTAAGCTATTATCTCATTACACCTGTAGCCATGCTAATAAGGAATGTAACTCGTTTTTCTGTCAGTAATCGCGTGCGTGACTGATGTCAAGTCACGGCCCTAAAATTGCGCACAACTTTTGATCTTGGCGTAACCGCATAATGTCTAAAATCAAACTGCATCACCTGTTATCAGACCACTGACTAACTTTAAACGTTTCTTATTGACAATATTCAATTAAAGAGCCTCGTGAGCGATGCACAGAATGATATCGATACGAAAATTCAAAAACCATGTCACACCGTCGATAGCAAAAGTACAATAAAACATTTACGATTATTGATATAAATATACTAATGTAATTTTTGTTGTAATCACGTTACTTTATCACCACTTATAATTATCGATGTTGTTATGCATTACATGTTAATAAAACATACGCCTTTATCACATGAAAGCGTTCAATATCTTGTCGTCCGCTCTATGCGGCCGGGGCCATTAATTTTAAGTCGATTGTATTACTCTTATCGCGACCCTATCGTCGTCCCGCTTGCATCCGGCCGCTGTCTTATTTTATCTCCGCTAAATAATTGGAATTGTTATACAGAAGGTGAGGTTCCACTCTTTAAAATGCAATCAAAGGCAATTTAAACGCGATTTACACCAAGTTAGAGTCTAAAATCCAAAAGTGAAATCACTTTACGGTATCGTGCGTGCTCGTCGCACATCGTCACGTCGATCTCCAACTGCTCGGAACTGGGGAAAAATCCGACAATAGAAGCCCGTCATTTTTTCTTACTTAAAGGTTAGGGGACAAATAAGCCATGGTATTCAGTTATCGCGAGTGGCAACCGGTGCCCCATATGTATCGTAATGCTTTTCATTTTATTATCAGTTGAGAGGGCGCCGAGACAAGGGAGGTCCCGAGGCGCGGAATCATTCACACTTTTAATTTAGTTGCTTCTAATGTATGCGAATAACTTAGTAAAGAGGGTTAGCTTACCCTCACTAGCTTACAGTTAAACAACTATCAGGCGTTGGGGTGCGTAGGCCTTAATAGTTTTCCCCTCTGTACCCATACATTATGCAAATACGCCAGTGATATGTCAGCTCGTACACTTGGGACGCTTTATTGTTGTTCGTGAGTTTATTCCCTTTTATTAAGTTAACTTTAATTAAATTCAAGCCGGCGTATTTGTTAGGCCGATTGACTGAAAGGCATAATGCGTTGTGATTTATCTGTTCCTACACGCGCTCTGGAGTACGTGTACTCAATGACGTCTCGGAAGGATTAGGATTTTGATAAAGGACATGTTATTCTCGTCCGCGGGAATTATAAGAGCATTATAATTGCGCTATTTGATATACGCTCAGATTAAATCGGCAATTCGATTTTTTACTCTGGCGATACGAATGTGCTTATTGGGAGAAGCGAATTTTTATGTTGATTTGAATAACACATATAATCGTCGACGTAACTGCTTTAATCGCTGCTTACAAATATATTTTCCTTGTTCGTAGTAGGCTGTATCAACAATGACGTACCATTGGTTTTCATTTGAAATTTTGCAATTCCATATTTTCTTAATAACATTCGTCTTTAAAAACATATGTATTATTAAGTCAGTTTTATTGCATACGGTTATGTTGTAAAAATGTTTGTTATATTTAATCAAAAATGACTTGTAGGTTCTATAGAAATTTTAACTCAGTCAAGAACATGTTCATATGTATCTTTTATTTATTATTAGGAGGCACTTTTGATATCTTATCTAATTCAACAATGGGAGAAGTGGTTGTATCTTTAACTCATTATGCCGGTGCAATATTTCAGAGCAATCCATACGCGCTGAAGGAAGGCGGCAGCGAAATGTCGGCTTGGACCTCGGCAGGGTTGCAGCCTTCCGGCGGGTACTACCCCTACGATCCTACACTCGCGGCCTATGGGTAAGTTCCCCGAGCCCCTGGGCCAAAGCCCTAGACCCAGCCCGCGTTACGCTGCGCTGCGCCATCGACGATCTGTATCGCACTGCGAAAGGCTCGTGTTTGTATGGCGATTCGCTATCAATGCTAAACTTAAATGAATTTAATTTCGTGTACAATAACTCCCTTGCATCTGGGTAACGAATTGATATGGAGTCACTGTTTTTGTTTATTTTCAAATAATATTGTACCTCTAGTTGCAATATACTTAACTCATTTTTCGTAGGTACAAGTTTAGGTTTTGATAGTTCCTGAATGATAGGTAGAAATCGTGATAGGCAGCAACAAGGGGTAATTACATCGAAGTTTTGAAGAATAAATATACTCGTAATTTTTTTGTCGCTGTAATAATTTGGATATGTAACCGTACTTTTACGTTCGTTTTTAATGTTAATTTCGACTTTAATCCGATTAGGGCGATACGTCAGGGACCGTAGCTGTTTGATAGCGATCGCGTTATTTTTGATATAGTATTATAGAAAAATAAAGGTAAGTAAACGTGAAAAAATAAAAATCGTGAGTTTAAAACGGGGACTCGATAGAAATGGCAGCTTGAGTAAATACTACGTTGGTGGTTTTTATCCGTGTTGAGCGACACTCAAAGTTACTCGTAAAGGCATCATGACACGCTGTTTCAGCCACAGAGAGAAGGCTTTTAGCCAGCAATGGAATATTAATAGGGCGTCGTTTTGGTTTTTTCTGCCAAAGTACACGACCACGCGTGCCGATCGCCGACCGCGGCCAGAATTATCCGCCGAAATTTTTTACTCACCTCATAAATAAAACAAATTATCAATTTTTCATTTCAAAATCGTACGCTCATTCGAATAACCGATAAATCATGTTAGCCATCGAAAAATATATTGCTACAATAACAACTCAATGTGCGATTCAAATTAAATTTGATAGTGTTTTATTCTGAAATCAAATTCAACGATGCTCCTTCTGCAGTAGAAAGTGTTAATAAATACCAACCTGTAAATAATGAATATAAAAAGTGGTAGCTGGATGCTATAAGAGGCGAGCCGAGCCTTTCTCATTATTTTTTTGTTTCGGTCCCGCGTAATTTAATATTTTCTTAATATACATAATACATATTTCTTGTAAGTACGAAGTGTGATCATATAAATTGTAATTCATCATTATAATTCTGCACATTTATTTCAAAAAACTTTGCAATTATTAAATTTAGAAACTAATAACAAACATGTAATTTTAAATTGATCTATCATTCTTATTTAAATTGTTTAGTCAAGATCTAGCATTTTAAATCATGCAGTGGTTTTGATATGTAATTCTAAATAGCTAATATCATGTATAATTTAAAAATTAATTATTTATATACATTTGAATATTTTCCAAAACGGAAGTATGAAAAATTCTTTTCATGAGAAAATGAATTAAACATTTCAACGCTTTCTCTGAAGAAACTTATTAACAGATAAATAAACGTAACTTCACGCCTGTAATCCCCGAAGAGGTATTCAGAGGAAAGCAGAACACTCCCACGTTTCACCGGTTACTTTTACGTCCCACTATGGAATAGGTAGTGAGCCTATTGCCATGCATCGGGCACATATCCAGGCTCCGAACCACTACTAGAAAATCTAAATTAGAAAATTTTGTCTTCTCGATTCTTGATTAAGGTCTTCTCATTCTAAGCGGAAATCCGTGGAAACGATGAAAAGGTTGGTGATGATGATGAAAGCTAACACTGTATATAGCAAATATTATAATGTCTAAAGAAACTGCTCTGCTACGTTTATAGTCTGTATAATCTGCCTTTTAGATATAAAACAGTCATACAATTTTAGACAGTTTTAATATGCAGTTAAAAGTAACACTGATATGAAATAACAAGTCATTAAAAAATGCATAATCTGCATATGATCGGTTTATAAAATATATCAAAACAAGGCTTAAGCTCAGTTCCCGCTAGAGTTAAAGAATCACTTCCACTTCCGGAGAATCACTACCACTTTATTATCATATTGAGTTCTATCTCCATTAATTAACGTGCATATTTGTATACAGAAAGTATAAAGACAGGCGTCAACGTGTTTCCGTGCGTCAATCTGGAACAAAATGTACAAAGCTGCGTTGTCAATTATTATCTATACAAATTTGCACTTTAACGGAAATAGAACTCAAAATGCTATTAAAGTGAAAGTATATATCCTGACGCGTCGATTCGACTCTGTCCCAGTGGGGATTGTGTCTTTGTGGATGTGCTCGCCCATGGTCAATATATTCGCCTTTAAGGATACAATCTCAAATGAGAATTAACTCACCGATAGCTATAAGCGAGGAACTAGGTAATAGAGAAAATGGAAATAGAAATAAGTACGTACATATGAATATATATGCACACGTGTACAATAATCTACGCACTCCCAAGAAAAGACGTGTTCTGAACGAAGACCGCGACTTGGCAACTTAGCTTACGACGTGTTCTAGCTTTATGGAGCGACAATATACCCAAAGTGGCTGGCAGCGGTTGGATAGAGCTGAAGATCGAGCTCAGTGGCGTACTATTGGAACGGACTATGTGCAGCTGTAGACAAAAACGGGCTGTTGATGATGACATACATTTTGTAATATTGTAAATAGTTGCACACTAGAATTCGAATGTAGGTCCTCTGGGGCGAAAGGCTGAATTGAATACCACTAAGCTATCACTATTATTAGAGAAGAAATAACTATAGGAATCGCTAATCCATTGGCAGTAAAAGGAGCGATTTAAGTTGAATCTATTCAAACTTTACGATCATCCGCCATTTTGTATAGCCACTAGACATCATAAAATGGCGGCTCTAAGCCCTCATAAAACGTTAAATTGAAAGCACGGACACACGCCTTGGGGTACCTTATCATTGTAGTTACAATTAGGAAATTAAATCTGGCCCTCGGTGTGAGTTCAATTTTATGGGTCTTTTTGATATATTCTGTAACTAAGATTACCCTTCTAAAGCGGAGACTGGTTTTAAATGGCATATAAAAATTAGCAACCTTACTAAAACCTATACTTATTAGACTAACTGACACTAAGAGTCTTATGCATTTAGTCTTGTTCGCGTGGCTGCAAATATCCATGGGCTGTATTGGAAATTTGTGACTAGCGCCTGGTACTTTCGTTACTACAGAAATGTGGGCAATATCAATGTTGATCAATATTAAATTAGTTGATACATTCATATTTATTGCTTTAATAGACGATGATGTGGATTGGGAGGCCTATGTCCAGCAGTGGGCTGAGATAGGCTGATGAGATACGCCATTGATTTGTAGTTAAACTTTGCTAATTAAATATCATTAGGTATACACATACACAATTCATATTTCACTGGCACATTTGTGCAGCGGTTAGTGAACTTGACTGTTGCGCTGGGGGTCGTGGCTTCGATTCCCACTCAGAATAAATATTTATGTGTTGAGCACAAGTATTTCGTGTATGTGTGTAAAAAAGTCTATATAAATATATCTATATATATCGATGTAGTTCAGCAGTCGTCGTTTAATTATCATAACACAAGATCTCTTGACGGTTACTTTGAAATCAGATGGCCGTGTGTAAATATCACAAAATGTTATCACGTATAGGAATACGCATCAATAAATAATAATCCTTTGTAGTTAAAGCAATTATACAGTAAGCAATTTAAAGGTGTCCATTAAAGACAGCGCCTTGACGATGGTTCGGCCTTCATATATCATATTGTTCACTAAAGTTAAGAGGCTTCCAATGATTATTCCTAATGGAAACTAGACATGAGCTTACGAACTAATAAATCTTCTTCCAGTTAATGGCTGTGAGATCATCGGCGAAATAACAGCATTATGTATCGCCGTTCACCAAAATACGTGGTAAATTTTGGCGAAAAAAAATTATTCCAATCATTAATGCAGACTAAAGAGACGTGTATACTAAATATAACACAAAAACTATAACGTAATATCACGCCTGTAATCACCGGAGACGTAGGCAGATGAGAGTAGTACTCTTCCATGTTTCACCAGTTACGCTTAGGTTTTACTGTGACATATTTGTTGAAACTTTACATACAAAATGCATACACTGAGCCACTACTAGTAATTTTAAATTATAAAACCCAATTGTACCCAACCCGGCTTCAAACCCAGGACCTTACGATCAACAGTCGCGTTTCCAACCACTCAGCCAACGCGGCGGTCACAAAAATTATGTTCATAGTATGTATATAATATAAACATATTACATCTAATTATATATAAATTTTGATTTATAGATTTATACACAGTTACTACTGAATTGAAATTAACACGAGCTGTACCAAAATTAAAATGTAAAATAAATTAAATGATGCTGATAAATGTAAATACCAATTAAAGGAAATGTGTTCCAAATTTATATACCCATAGGATAGAGTTATTTAACAATGGAAAAAACATTATTTAATTAATATTATTTATACTTCTTTTACATATAACATAAAAATTATGTGATATAAATAAAAATTAAAATAACTGCCGTCAGTGTGCCTGGCACCTTAACATTTCCAAAGATGTCATTTACTCACCAATGATAACAATAGTAATACTTAAAATACGAAAAAACAAAGTACAGATACGCACATAATAAATTTACCATTTGCCCCCATCATAAACCTCGCGAGGCACATAAATAAATTCCATCATAATTTCGGCGCGCTAAAAATATAAACTATCCACACAAAACATCATTTCGCGTTTCGTAATCCGAGTCTCTACAATCCCGGGTATTGACAAGGCCTTTGACCTATCGTGGCGTAGAAGCAAACGATAAGAGAAAGAGATAGATTATATTTTTTACACACTCGTAGACGACTATTTTGTAAAGAAAACATCGATTGTTATTGATATAATCGCTTCATGTTGCAATTCTAGAATATATAGATTGTCGAATCATTGTCTACCAGTTGGTTTATAACAGCGAAAATTCGTATCAATTCAATAATATTGAAAAAAGTAAAACAATAACAACGCTGAATAAATAACATTTTTTTAATAATGGTTAAACAATATAAAAAAGTATTATATGCAATTTTTTTTTAATTATACGTGAAACTGAACGCGTCTGACCGCTATTTTGATATTTTTTGAAAGACAGAAGATGGTAATGAAATTGTACGTTGTATCAAAGAACTATTTAATTCGCCTACAAAACTATAAACTATCAAAACACAATAGATATATTGACAGATAAAAAAATGATAAAACAGACATACAATTCGGATATTGATGGATGCTGGTGCCGAGAGAGATCAAGACCTGAGAAGATCCTGAGAAGTCAGATAATGAGTCATTGAACATTCGAAGTCTCCAAAGTGAAGAAAGAGATGAATGTAGGCAGGTTAGGTCTGTAAGGATAGATACATTTAGAGGTTGAGAGCAACCAGTCTATACCGGCAGATGCCTATACCGGTAAAAACATGGCGATAAGTTACAATAATAGCATTAAATCTGGCATCATTAATAAATACCTTTAGTTCTCGTACAACTAGTGTTCAATATAATTTTATAGTCCCAAATCGCTTTACGGTCATAACTCAAACCACCGCGAATTGACCGTCCCGTTAATGAGATACTGACCGATACCGGGCAAAGGTCAGCTCTTGACTTTGAATGTATGGTGTTAATGCTAGGGTTGCCATATCATAGTTACTACACCATAAGTTAATTTTTTGGGCATAATTTACATTGTTGTTAAAGCGCTCAGCGAGAGAATTAGAATAGATTATTTTATTTAATACATTATTTGTGATCATATATGGAATATCAGCAGCAACATTGCTGCTTAGCAGCTGACATTTAAGTGGAGTTTTAGCTATTACTTTTCATATTCACAGTCAATGTCAATTTTCTCAATTTTTATTGTTATATTTGAAATGTGACAACCCTAGCGACCTCTGATCGGCACTTTAACGATAGTGTACGTCTACTAAGCTATAAGGGTATTATTATAAACAATTTTCTAGTAGTTTGTGTGTCATGGGATATTGTGATGGGGTATGTAGGGTGCGATGGGCCAGGGCGCCGGGTTAGGTCAGCAGCTGATATTGCCAATGTGGGCCAGGTAACGTCTTAGCCGTTGAGGCGATAATACTTCAAGTGTCATTATTGTGTGTATAATACACAAGTAAGGTAAAGGTAAATTTTTTTGAGTGCAATATTGTTTTTTTATTGTTATTTATTTGGTTTAAGTAGATGTACAGTGTATATTTAATTTATTATCAATTAATTACGTATAATAATTGAGGAATAGTAATAAATGTGTATTTTGCAATATTTTTGTTACAGTGATCGTTCAGTGGTTTTGCATATTAATCTCTCAATTCGGGCTTGTGGAGTTGGATGGTTACATTCACTTAGGTCTGTACGAAATCGCTTCAGTAGTTCAGTAACACCCCATTTCACCTCACCATAACCATTTCCTGTAAGAAAGAAGGAAACGAAGAAGGTGAAAGTGATGGAAAATCTTATCTCAGTGTGAAGTCTGACTAAACATACTTGGAGAGTGTGGGACACTGGCCTTAACCTTCTCATTCAGAAAACAGATCCGTGACCAACAATGGAACAATCTAAAAGGTTTCATGATGAATTATTTCTAGATTACATTAATGTAAGTAACAATTAACGTTTATGTTAAATAATATTCAAACTGAATTAATAACGTTAAATTATAAATATATATAAATATAGTTTTTTTCTTAACCCTTAAATATCGACATACCAACATTATGGCTGTATTTTCACGAAGGGGTAGGCAAAAGAACGTAGTTCTTTCATTTTTTACCAGTGTCTTCATATGTAAACCATATACCATTGTGGGACGTAAACGTAGCTGGTAAAACGCGAGATGATACTACACTCCTCTGCTTACACCTTCGGGGATTACAGGCGTGATGTTGTTTTTTTTTACTTTATACATATCATGTAACAGCATATTGCCATACACCGGGCACAAATCTAGACTCCATGCTAGTACCGGGAATCACAATTTAGAAGAACCTAGTAATACTTTAAATAGATAAACGCGCTGATAAAAAACAGCTCACAGAAGGTTCAAATACTTCTGCACATCACCGACGCCGTCTATAGGGCCCCGGCGTAACATTTTACGTATGACGCAAGTGAGAATTGACACGAGAATTTATTAAGCAATGTCACCTCGCAGAATACTTGGATATAACAGCTATTTTGTTCCAGCGTTTAGATTTTACGATATTACTATAGAAATATCTATGTGTATTCATTCTTCATTTATTTATCTATTAATTAACTAAGTAATCTTTTTATTAATTAATTGGTTCATTAATTTATTGACTTTTTGTAAAACACTTTTTTTTGCGTAAAACAACTGTCGGACTCATTGCGTATGGGCAGTTCTTTTACTATATACGAGTACATACATATTTATTTATTAGGGCTTGACCCTCTCATTATGAGAGGGGATCAGTATTCTAACACTGGAATAATAAAAGGCTTGAGAGAGTCAGAAGAAGTCTTCTTGAAATACATATATAATACGAGTATAACTATATTATATATGTACAATGTGTTTCAACAAGACAAGAACGCTCGTTTCACGGGCATCTGCCTAGCTCATTAACGAGTATTTGACCTATTTGGTTAAGTACCGTCGAAGGTCGTTTATAGGAGTGGTTTATATTAAAGAAGTACACAAAGTCCGGATATTTGGGATTTGGTGCTCTCAACCTACTCCCTCTGAGATCTTGCGTGAACATATAGTAATAAAAAGATTAAAGTAAAAAGATATTTACAATTTCATTTTGACCTCAACTAAATAAATTTCAACTTGTTATTTTTTAATGTTTAATCATTTTTCATAAATTTAATTTGTTTAATTAAAAATGAAAAGTAATTAATTGTTTACTGAATTTAAATTAGTTAGTCACCATTTTTTGTTACTTTTTCTTTTGTTAAACATTAATAAATAACATGGCAATTATTTACAAGAGGGTTGGGCAGAGATTGAAAATTTAAAAAATACGATATTAGCCCATTTCCATTTTCGATTCCATTATTTTTAAAGTACAGACACAGATACAGATTTATAAAGGACACCGGACTTAACTATCTTTAAGGACGTTTCAGATTCAAACGAAATTTATTGAGCTCTACTACTCGTACTTCAAACTTTGTTAGTCTACTTATCTTGATGAAGTCGACAATAATGAATACGTTTAGAAGACAGCATTAAGATCAAATGTGAAAGGTATATCGTAGCGATCAAAAGCAAGTGGTTGACATATATCTAGCGTTATTTGTCTTAACAATTTTCTTTATTTCATTCCTACCTTGCAGTTGCGAAAAATAATTTTAAAATTTTGTATACTATACATTATTGTATAAATAAAGCGAATCGCTGTTTTCTAAGTGAAGTTGTTTAATATTGAATAAACATTTGCTGTAGCAATTTTCAGTTACGACTGAGGTCGAAAGTTGAATGAATTTTATGGAACCCGCATAGAGAACCATTGTGTTGCCAGCTCTCGGGTGTTACGTCCGTTGACATAGCTATGTGGCAACACTGTCAATTTTTCAACAATTTACAATTACAAAGGTGTAATTTGGCAACATTTACAAAAATATTTCAAGGTCGTGGTTAAATGATGAACTATTATTCTATTGTTATGTATTTCAATAGATTGATTGGCAATATTATTAAAATAATAATAATAATATCTTGCTGTAGACCTCACACGGCCATCTGATCTCAAACTAGGCAAGCTTCTGCTGTGGTAACAAGACATCTTATAGACATATGTTTTTTTATATAATTATATTTCTAATAATAAAACAGTACTGAGAGCACAAAAGTAAAAAGCAAGTGATTATGGCTTCAGATTTCAGCCTCCTACTCCTCCTGGTCCTATGTTCATATTGAACTTACCAAAATGATGGAGATTGTAAGATTAAATATCAGTCTGTCTAATAAATATCTGTCTGAAGTGAATATGCTTATCTTAAGAGCTGTTTATAACGTTCTCTTAGGCGGGTTTTGTCTGCTAAGTCGAACTTAGAACTAGCCAGCGAGCCGACTATGTGTCCTATGCCTTTACTCATTCTGAGACGAGAATTAAAATTGTTAATATCTAGGGTAAACAAGAAAAGTTATATTTAACTATCATTATCACCAGTCTACACCAGTCCGCTGCTGGACACATACCTCCTTTAATGAGCGCTATCACTCCACGTCCTCGGCTTGCTGCATCCAGCTTCTGCCTACAGCCTTCCAACAACAGCAACACAGCAACCTTTTCTGTCAATTTATACATTCCGTCTTCGATATTGCCCGTTTTCTATTTTCCATATATCCATTGACGTCATACGACCCCAAGTAAACGGCTGGGCGTATATTGATGTAACTTTACGACTATCGTAAAACAAGACATAGGCCCGTGGATCGTAAACCTGTTCAATGCTAAGACATGTCTGTGCGTCTGTGTGTCACTGTGTGTTTAGTGTAAGAGCGATTACTGCATTGTAATAACGGCGGTAAATACGTTCGATGAATAATGGATTGGCCCGTCGCGTTGGTCCAACCGTTGGTGGATCTGACTTTTGAGCCCAAGGATTGTGGATTCGATTCCCATCCAGAATAATTTTTTGTGTAATGAACACCAGTATTTGTTCAGTGTCTGGCTGTAATAATATTTATGTAAGTAAATATACATATGTGTATATACATATGTGTATATACATATGTGTATATATGTATGTAGTTTATCAGGCGTCTGGTTACCATACATAAGCTCTCTAGATGCTTACTTTAGGATCAGATGGCCATATGTGGAGGTGTGCCAAGATATATGTTTATAAAATATTTTGGCTTTCGTAAAGAGCTATATATTTTTCTATTAAACGTTCCTTGAGTATTAATTTACACGATTAAATTATTTACCGGTTTAAAAGACGTATGTTTTTTAAAATATCCCGATAGATTTTGGGACCTACACAAGTTCCTTCTCCATGAGCTCTCACTGATCACGGCGAGGAGGTGGTGGAGACAGTGTCATGACTTCATAGTTAATTTGATACGGAAATATTTTGTATTGTACTGTATTGTTGCTATCAGCGTATTGTTATAAATCACTGTTCAGCTTCGCTGTTGTGGACATAACGGATTCTTTCAAAAGGTATTGATCTGCGAGGGTTTTACAGACGTTTTCCTCCTAAGTTGCGGGTATGTTTTGTATAAGTTTCTCTTGTAAAATATCACTGCAATCCGTTGACACGGTCAGCGTGTTGGCTTCGAACCCGTTACCAATTGCTTGTGGGAGTAAAAAGGACTATCTATATCTCAAAGAAGTAATCGTTTATAATAAAATAATATAATGATGACATAGTATTACGCCTGGCGTAGGCAGAGGAGTGTAATATACTCCGACATTTTACCAGTAATTAAAACAATGAAAGGAATCAAAACCATATAAGAATAAATTGGTGGAAAGACAATAAGTTATATAAACGTAACATCACGCCTGTAATCCCCGAAGGGGTAGGCTGAGGAGTGTAGTACACCGCCACGTTTCACCAGTTACGTTTAAGTTCCACAATGGAATAGGTGGTGAGCCTATTGCCATACTCCGGGCACATATCCAGACTCCGAGTCACTACTAGAAATTCTAAATTAGAAAAATCCAATAGT
>DWMG01000237.1:0-22634 GCA_018244855.1 Elbella merops
AGGTGCGCGCCATGGGTTTGAACCCGGCACCCCCGGAGTGAGGGGCTGAATTCTTAACCACTAGGCTATCACTGCTAGATCATATTATGTAAATTTAAAGAAGAAATTCAAATTTAAGCAAATAATCGAAACAAAAACATAGTAAGTTTTATTCAACTCTCAATAATACGAATTGATGGGACACGTGGCAAGGAGATTACATGAAGCGATATAACCACAAAATAAATAGAAGAATATGTCAAAGGTGTTAGAAACATTCAAACATTTTCGAGACAGACATTTGAAATAGTTTCAAACGAATGGTATACACTTCAAACCGAAACAATGTAACAATCCACAAAGGAGTTGTTGGGACTTGATGTATTAAATTACAATTCGTATGGATATATTCAATAGCAGAACTCTATTTTGCACTTATATTCGTATGATCTTCCATTTACGTGTCATTCTATACAAGCACATCTTATTCATATTAATATCGTAAGCAAAAATAGTTTAGCAACTGGAATGTAAATCAGATAAATAATTCAGACTATATCACCATTGCACTTCCTGGGAAATTAAGAGAGATAAATTGGATATTTTTTCTCTATACGTAGCAGATAAAGATGTAATGTACAATATACATATAGTGTAAGTTCCGCGGACTTTGAGAAAGTGGTGTAAAAAAATTACGATTACACAATTGCAGGTACAATAATAAAAGAGAATACGAACTGAATGTCATTTTTAATTCGGTGAAAAGGGTAAAAGATAGCGCCAAAGTGGAAGCAGTCCGGGCCGAATTGTCTGAACTTTTTCTTGCGTAAACTTTTGTGTGTAAAAGAATTGAAATAATAGTGAAAGTTTCGCAATAAAAATTTTGACCTTTTCAAGAATTTTACATTTCTTTTTACTGTCTTGTTCACAAAACACGATATCCCCCAAAATTTGAATTACTAGACAAAGGTTGTTATTGTACAGAATATCTTGCAATTTAAATCAAAGTTATTTCTACTGCAAACTAAGGCACCAAAAGTCCACAAACGTAAGTCCATAAAGTGTAACAGTAGTTTATTGGTTCAGACAATAGGATTTGTAATAACAACAAATTATCGCGAACTATTTTGAAAATTGCGTGGGGTGTGCACACCATTACAATTTTGTAAGACCTTAGCTTAACTTTAGAAATGCCTATTCTGGTAGCGTTTGTGAAATTATGATTTATTTGAGGTATGGAAATTTCAACAAGTTTGTGTATTTGTCACAATGGCCGCAAAATATTTTGAGTTTTAAATTCTGGAGAACCATCTATTTCAGGGTATAATTTTCAATTGCTTTGGCTTAATTTTAATCATAGCAGCAGGTTAGCCCCCATCAGATTACAGCAGTACAGTATAAACGAATGTTGCGCTTCTGGACAAAACCAACTAATAAATAAACGTACGAAGGCGAGGGTTGGGTGTGTCGAATGTTGGATATTTTGAAAAGGCATTTGGTACAACTGTCCGACGCATAAACTGTTTTTAATTTTACGGTTGGGCAGAAAAATGTCGATAAGTAGGAACTTTCTGTAAATTAAAGTTCAAATAACGCTGATAAAAATATCCATAGCATTTGAATTGTTAAACTCGTATAATAAATAACTATGCATAATAAAATATTTGTGACATAATTGATTATTTCTTCAACTATAATAAATTAAAACAATAGACAACAAATTAAACAGACAAGCCCATGACAGAAACACAATCCATAGTGGAAGCTAACAACATTCTATAAAATTGAAAAACATACAAACATGAATTTCCACAATCTATTAAAATACAAAATTTAACAATGCACTTGCATATTTTGTAATTAAAGTTCTCATATTATGTAGCAGTTTCAATGTCATATTCATTACCACAACCCACAACAGAAGCACTACGCCATTCATCTTATTAATAAAGTCAATGAGAGCAATGAGAGTCAAATTTCTTGGACCGCTGTGTCACCACCAGCGGCGTAGCGATCAGTTAGCTACCATTTTATAACTATACATTGCGAATATGCTATTGAGAGTAGCACATTATATGTACCTGCGTCATTTTATTTAAACGTATTTTTCAATTTATTTGGAACTCACATAATAACAAGGACAATCGTATAACTTTTATTGGATACCAACTACCTAGATTATTAGGTAATTAACTTAGAAGATTATTGGATATTTTAACGACAATTTAATAGCATAAATGTATAGGGGCATGTCACGTAATGTGCGTAAACTAGGATATATTGTTTAGAATAAGAGCATATTTGGAACCTGGAAATAGTAAGCGGAGCAAAGGAAAAGCAAATAGGGAATGAAAAGACAAGTTAAAATTGGCAGCGGGCCCTAACTGAAAAAAGTTGCTCATGTGAGAAGTTAATGTGAATAAACAGAGGAATCCTTGCCAAAAGGCACAATTGATTGAGATAAATACTGTAAAGAAACCCAATACAAATTTAGAGCCTAGTGCGGAATTACAAACTATTAACCAATCCTGGTAACAGGGAAGATCTACCATTAAATTCTCCACGTACATAACGATACAATAGCTACGAGAACACTTCATAAAACATACAATTGCCACAAATATGTCATCACCGTACAACTTTGCCGCATGTTATTCGTCGACGATGTACATTTGTCTCATGCTCACATCTTTTAAGTCCATTAAATACCGGGGCTATTTCTGTTATACCACTTCGGTAGTAAGACTAAACACACGCCGCTTGAAGGACATGTTTGAACAAACGGTTCGAAAACAGGAAACCATAATTTGAGTTGAAAGAATTCGATCGAAAGCTCTTTCGATATTGATTCTGGATGAAGAAAGTTTCAAGCCACACTAGTTGGTCTGCGGTAGGTATTTTCGGAGATTTTGTAACTGAAGTAACTTTTATGGCAGCAAACCGATGGAGGTTTGTAGACGTAAACTTATTATGCAATTGAATATGGACTCCGTATAAGGCGCATTGGAAGCTTGATAAATATCAACTAGTATTTGCTATAAGTTACTGTTAAAATATAACATTCGGAGTTTCCATGTGTAGTTTCATTTGTACTTCATTGTTATTAAGCGATGATTAGAAGTGCACCTGATCTCAGCTACATACAATATTCTGTTAGGTAATCATGGTAGCAATACAAACGAATGTGTGGAATCCTTCTTAGGCAGAATTTATCAGCTCAACAGGACAGAACATAACTTAGCACGAGAATACGACCCAAAAGCTTTTTGCCAAGAAACACGGTCACGGAGTAGGGAAGCGTGGGTCGCACTAAGTGCACTACACGGTTGCGACATACGAGAAATCAGTGTATTAATGTATCATATTGCATGTAACGGAGAGGTTGGGCCTGTGCCGTATATGGTAGCAGATCGATATGCAGACGGACCAGGGGAAATTGTACACGCTTATTTGAAAAAGACTAATGCGAGTTTAATGAATGTTACACACCAATTATAGCAGCGAAAAGATGCAAACGAAACACAAGCGGTAAATAGAACAGAACAAAAATATAAAAGTTGACAATTTTGTACGACTCTAATTGGCAATCAAGATATCGATATTTTCAAGTAGAAATTACACGATCAAGTCAATGATTAGTTTAATTGGGTTTGAATTTAGAAATAGTTATTATGACGACTTCGTCCGTTTCGCTAAAGCGTTGAAGCTTGTTATAGAAAACTATGACATTTTTTATGTTTTGCACTTTTCTTACAGGTTTTTAAACAATGAAGGTCAAAAACAAGTTGGACTTGAAAGCAAATTTTGTTGCGGACAGTTCTGAAAGCTAAAAACGTGAAACAGCAAAGATCAAATATGTGTTGTTGGCGAGAGAAATTCAGCGGCGCCATTTCGAAAGAATTATTCGTTTCCGATAATTCCACTTGTGACGGTCATTGCGTCCATCACACAGCCTCACAGATGCTAAGGTCAAGTCGAGCTTATGTAAGATCATGAATCATACGAAACGAACAAAGAAAGCTGCCTACTTTATCGCCAACCGCATGTAAACATGGACGCTCTTGTCATTTCAAATAATTTATAACGAGGTGATATATGAACGACATTGATAGTGATAATAAACATGACGGGTCGTAATTAAGCTCGGGAATAAATCTCTTTATTTAAAAAAATTGTAGTACCCACGAATGGGTCATAAAACCGGTTACGTTTATGATATAGACTTGGGTAGTTTGAAGGTCTTTTTGTTTAGAATTTTTTTTACGAGAGCTTCCAGGTATGTATATCACTGAACATATTTTCTTTGTTTGTTAGTTTTATATATTTATTTCTTTTACTATGCCTATATAAGCATTTTCTTAAACATTGCCGTTCTTAAAGTACTTATTCCGATAAACAATTCGGATTGACATGTTCCTGTTGAATTAAGAACTATGAAAAAGATGAGCCTTTTCATATAGAAAATTAACATCGCAAACGTTTGTTACTACAGTTACCTATTCATTCTTTTAATCAATTAAAATATATACACCTTATACACGTATGCAACATTAAAATTCATTGTGTTTAGAGCTTTGAAAGCATTTAATATAAACATATTTTTTAAAAAGCGTCCCACTCACACGCACTAAAACGGTCGAAAGGCTTAACAATTAAATGAGTGGCGCGCGAAAAGTTGAGGTTGATGCGTTTAAGCCAATTACCGCCCGTGTGCAATAGTTAAAAGCCAATTAAAAGTTTTCGCTTACGAGCTAAATCATTGCTGCATTTTTACTCCGCAGCTGGAGCAGACACATTGTTCGCTGGTGAAAATGTCGACCGCGATATTTTGAGAAAGTAGGATAAAGTTTGTAAACAAAATGGAACAGATTTGAAGTATTAGTACCCTTTACTTTTTCTAATCTTTAAATAATTGTACACCCTTGAAATGAAAAACGTAATTATAGTATAAAAATATATTCAATGTTATGTCAAAGTGATTAATAAACTCTCAAGTAATGACACGTTATAAGTCTTACAAGTATCGTTCTAAGAAAACAACAACACTCCACACATGGCCTTCAATGTTAAAGTGATTCAGTATTAAGTATTTGCTCCGAACTCATCAAGGAAATACTTCATCACGAATCATTTACATGAACGGAACCACTCAATTCCATATTGGTTTAACGTAAATCCAATATATGTGTTCTTACAAGAACAAAATTGCTTTTGATAATTGATGAATCTCTGTTACCGAGAGAACAGATATAATGACACCGACAGGCCCGTTACTACATCAGAGCTAATAAAATAAACAATTTAAATGGCGACCGATATTCGACCGCAATTATCGATAAAATCCTTGAAATGTAAAGGAATGAATTATTTTCACCCGGCCGGCTTACATGTACACGTAAATGCGAATAAAATGTTAATATTGAGTCCTTAGTGATAAAATCAGTTGTGAATGAAATCGAAATCGCGTGACCGCCGCGATCGTCCGGCTCCGAAGCTATTGCGATCGTTTAGACTGAGTTCTGACTTTTCCGTAAGCACTAT
The DNA here is from genome assembly GCA_018244855.1 of Elbella merops. Taxonomy (NCBI): domain Eukaryota; kingdom Metazoa; phylum Arthropoda; class Insecta; order Lepidoptera; family Hesperiidae; genus Elbella; species Elbella merops. Next base: position 5,521 of record DWMG01000237.1, read on the forward strand.
TATAGTCCTATTAGTAGGGCAATAAAGTCTACAATAGGCGTAAGTTGCAGGTTCGCGTGCAAGCCGAACGTTAGTCGGCCATGCGATCTTATGATATATGTGAGAATTTTTATATAACAGTACATTGAACAGTTGTTCTGGACTTAAAAGGGCTTTAACGTTCATTAGTGTAAAACTTTGCAATGGTAGAAAAACTTGACAGAATCAACACAAACATTATATTTCGGTGGGACGTCATGTATAATACATGATATGATAAACGCTGTAAACGAAAAGAGTATTTTTTTAGTTAGGATCATAATAATGAGATATTTGTATTTTGAACGCAGTGGATTAAGAACATTTATAAGCGGTTACACGTTTCGGAGAAGTATACAATATACACTTAATGAATAATTAACTTTGAAATTTTACAGAAGAAGAAAAAGTTGTTGCAGTCTGCTAACGAGACAGGAGCACAATTGGCAGTCATCCATCAGCGAACAGAGAAATCAGTTCGAGCGATAGTATTAAATTACCTGCACTCCCGGGCAGGATGGATCGAACAATACCTGACCCCTTTGGAGAAAGTCACCATCCGATTGATTAATAATTCTCTTCCAACCCCGAGGCACGTAATAAAAGACGAGTGGTAATAACAGATCGTATCGAGACTCGTAATTGTAAAATTGATAATTTACAAAATCAACTGTCTGCAGAATTGTGGGTTGCTGGGCGTCATTGATTTTACATTGTGCCGTGACGTGTGTGAATTCAATTCACTATTGGCGGAGAATAGAGGATTCGCATACGTCGCGATGGCTATTATTCTGACACTTTAACGATGGGATTTTGAAATGAAATTTCATGTAAACAAGACACAGAGAGAGTGATGAAAGGGAAACGATTTGTGTAGCACGACCTAGACGGCAGCACGTCATGAGGCGCGAAGCATGTGGACCTGGGGTCATTCATCAGCGGTGAAAGTGGGGCCGCTGATACTCCCAAATTACCTCAGGCCGTAGGGTGAGATTATTACAAGACCGCTGTAGTCACTACAAAAGACTCGACAACTTCTAAATTGCAAATCATCCGTCAATGGATAGTTTGCGCACGGCCTCAGCCGGTTAAAATGACATTGACACAGTTGGAGATACGATTTCGTGACGGCTCTTGATAAAATCCGTGAACTAAGTAATACAAATAGGCAGTTTTAGAATTTTAACATTGTTTGTATTGCAATGTTGTTATTGTATTCGGGTTGGTATATAGAACAGTGATGTAACCTACACGCTCTCGTGTAAACAGCAGGTACAACACTTTTATAAGATTGGTCTTATAAAGGTTAAGAGAGATTTAAAAGTTAATATCAACCGAAGCTCGTTCGAGTATTGGCACAACAACAGCAAAGACAGATATATACGCAATTCTTTCAGAAAAAAATATTTAGCATGCGGCACCGTTCGCCAGAATTTTGCCAATCTCACTCACCTCGTTTGCATTTCGAGTACACGGACTAAAAGGAACCTTTTATTTTATCTTCAGCGGACAGTTGTTTAAATGAATGCCAGTTTTTTTGTGTGTATTCCTCTCAATTTTAACGAGATTTCCGTCTGACAAAAGCAGATAGCTTTGACAGTTATTTAAACTTCTCTCGGTTTTCTACATTGAAGAGGGTTTTTTGTCTTGTTTTTACTGGTATTACGTGAGGTTGCTTCAGACTAAACACTCGTAAGTTGGGACGGATTTTCAAAGTTTAAAGATCGCATATTTTGCAGAGATAGATGCATCTCCACACGCCTTCGAAACGACATTAACGTTTAAGTGGCAATGAGAATATTCAACTAAGCGCAGTTTATTTGGCATTTATCACATAGAAAATTATCGCGCTAACTGTACACCTTCAGTTGGAACGCGCGACATCTGTGATGAATAAATGACGTTGGTGATGATACATACATTTTAAATAACAAGGTACAATGACGCGACCGTAATTATTATTTCGATAATCAGATAAGTATATAGACCTATATAAAATACACATATGTACACTCAGGCACAGATAAAAGCGTGGCGGATGCGTTAAACAAATCCCATGACGAATCAAATTAGAAAGTCAAGTTAGTGTCCGTTAAAACATGTCGGGGCCGAGTTCAATGAAGGCACAGTTTAATATATATTGAATTCGCATTAGACTCGTTAGAAGTAATTGCGTATCATGCAAAAACGGGTCGGGCGAGCAAAAAACTTTCGCCTTACAGAGATGAATGTACAACGTTGTGATTAATATAAATTTTGTTTGGTTTAATTGTACGTGTCTACGGTGCCTTTGTATTACCTCGGCTGGCTATGAGCGGCCGTTGGCATCAGACCTGAACGTCGGTTATTGTGAGTTTCTAACTGTACTCATAGTACTAGGCGCTTGATGGATTGGCCTGTCAGCGTTCAGTCTTCCTTCTTTGAGCGCTTCCAATTTGAAAAACTCGTATATTTATTACGGCTTGTAAATTAATAATCACATGTTTGGACAAGTTAACGATCGATTCTCAATTATGTATTATCGCAGCGGGCAATTACAAGTTTTTCTCTATTAAGCAAATTATATAGATATAGGAGGTTTACTTGTAGCTCATTATAGAAATTACTGAATGACTTCCTCCATTAACAAAATGGTTTTCAGTTGAATTAAATTCCGCCCACCTAATCAAATTAATAAATCTGGTGTTTTTTTTGCGTACATACCTGCAATCGTAATTATTATGATATACCTACATACAGAACCATAATTTTTATGGTATTAATTTCAAAAGTATTTAAAAATCAGTTTACAATGTTATTCAATCATTCAACCTTAATAAACAAATTAATCTCCACCTATGTCAACATACCTACCAGCCGGTACGACAGGGAATGCGTTACAATATATGGAAAACAGTGTTCATTCAACAAATCCCCAATTCTAATTAATGGGCGAACACAAACCGAACAATTCCCAGAATGGTTGTGTGATCAGTAATGTATTCATTCATGGGGTGAATGATGGATAGCGCGATGATATCACATAACAAGCCGGGGTCCCACACCGGGGATAGAGCGATGGTAATCACAGGTTAGCGGGCGACACTATCTCTTGATATAAATTAAGGATTCGACGATTGTGTGTCGCGTATAAATCATTGAAACACACTCGGCTGTTACGCCGGCGGTGACACGCTCGGACGCTCGTATGGAGATATTCAAAAAGCTATTAATTGAGTCATGGAGGGTTTTAAAAATAAAGGACCCAGCGGTGTATGCAAATGCCTTTTAAACATTGTCCTATTGTGTTTCAAAGCTTTTCCCGCCTTTAATTAATTGCGAATCAAAAGAGATAAAGGTGTTAACGCGTTTACAGTTTTGAGTAAAACCGTTTAAATTTAACGGTAAGCAAAATACTTTATAACATATCCGTACAGTTTAAAATTAAAATTAGTGGCGCAAAAGGTTAAAGCCGTATCTCAGCCGTATACGAAACTGCACGCTCTGCGTACATAAAAGGGTGTACTAGATGGCGACGCATTTGTTGCTCTTCACCGCTTAAGCGCTGCATTGAACCACGAAATACGTTTGCGAATACAATTATATCCAACGTCTGCGAAATAAATTACGACTTTCGGCCACCGGTGACGCTGTTTTAACGTTAAAGGAAGACGTTTAGAATCGAGTCCCACGGCTTGATTTATTGCTGCATCATTGACAAATTGTTCAGGATTTACACGTTAAATTCGCAGGTTCTCACGTTTACGAAGCCCGTTTTGTTTTACGTTCCGTACCGTTGGCATAGATTCGCGTGCTCATCTGTTTAAAACATGCTCAACTATAGAGGAACACATCTGCCGGCCGTGCTGTGTTGTTATTATCAAACAATTCAAAGCTCGGCGTGCCATACAATTAAACAGTCAGATGGATCACAAAGAAAAGGATACGACAGCTAATTGTAGAGACGTATATGGAGTCGAGATTACACCAAGTGTCAGTAGAGCCAGATATGGCGGGCCGTGCACCGGAATGGGTACCTTGACTAATCGCGGTGTGAAATGGAACGGAGCTTTGTGGATAATTTTCTTTGCGCTCTCTCGTGACGTCGTCCATAATGCCGTGAGCAAGTCACAGAGTCGAGTAACAGAAAGAAACGACTTGGAAGCTTTTGTTTAACGTAAATTTATATTGAATTTGAGTTTAATTCTCATTTAAACGTGGCTGAATAATTCACCCCGCTAAGTAGGTGTCAATAGGTACATGTCTGGACCAAGAGGGTGCCATAACAGTTATTCTACTGTAGGGTACTGTTTGTACGTACAACGAGTTTGGAGAATATTGACAGATCAAATTTGCTTATCTACTACCTATTAAACGGCAGTGCTTTTACAATTACTTGTGTTAACGCTTGCATTTTTTTGGCTTTTCTGTCGAAATAACAGCATCAAGACGCGTTAATTGTAAGCTGACTTACAATGTAGGTACCTACGTAAGCAGGTACGTCATTTACTCGGCAGTTCGACATAAATCTGTACCACAGAAAATGTGGGCACGAAATTAGCAATATATTTTTACATTTTTGGTAATAAACATGAAACCGGCATTCGAAGCCTTATGCAAGACAAAATAAAAGCGGACCGTGAAGATTTCACCACGATTACAGAAAAATTATTATATATTCCCGTCACAGGATACAATCTGCCATTAAATTTTCATTTCAATTATGCAAATTATGTCGTTCTCAATTAATAAAGCAGTTCCAAGCAAGAATATTAAATCGATTCGTAAGTTGGCCGCGGCAGCCGAGTGCCATATCACTGAATCATATTTTTATTTTATTGTTTACTCGACGTTAACAAAAGTATAAACATGGGATTGCAGGCAAAAACTTAACAAACAATTCCGCTTAAATAAAAACTTGTCAATTTCATATTAATATGTGCTGCGTAGTAAATGGTTACATAGCTGTAAGTGGTTCTTGTTGCCCGGAAACATATGAATCTAGTTCAGGACTAAAGTTCAATCCAGTCTATGGTCAAACAGACGGGCGTCGTTTTTTGATCGCAAGACTCAAGTCTCAAATGTGTGGCAAGATGGGGGTAAGTATATTATAGATTAATAGAGATTTACCTAAACAATGCTTATTTGGTAACTATAGATGACTGTACGAGTAATCGTATAGAACAAGCAATTAAGAACACTTACATATGAAAGAAAAAAAGTTCTATTATTCCATTAAAAAAGGGCTAAACACGTCATGACACGGAGAGGAGACAAATGTCCTACAAGCTATTCAACTTGTCACCGTTGTGAGTCAGTCGGCGCAACTCGAAGTAATGAGTTCAGATAGGTCACAAACGCGTAATGTATCATTGTTCCAATGGAGACAAGACTATACTGCGTATTCGTGAAAATGGAAGGATTCTCTGACTAGAAAGTTCTTGAACGTACATACGTGTATTTGCAAAATATTTGTACAATTCTTCTTGTATATTAAGAATATGTATAACCATTTCTGTTATTTTGTCAATCATTTTCAAGTTGCAAGTACGTAAATGAAAGAAGATCGTAAAAGTGCTAAGGCATGTCCTTATATTATCAATGTTGCGCAGTGGACAAAGTTACAAATGTGACTCAAATTACCACTTCGGGTGAAGCAAAATCTAAAATCTTCCCTTGCAACATAAAACCCTGCACATGATCGTTTCCAGTAACCCGACCCTGGACTTGTTGCCAGCGGACTTGGCGGGACGCCAGCATGGCGACCACCTGCGTTTGAAGTCGGGTCTACGACTTTGTTATGGAAATGAAACTGTTTGGTGCGTCTTTGTGAATATTTCAACTTTAAAGTTCAAAAATTAATCTGATATTTAAAGTAACGAAAAGCGAATGTAACAAATTAAAATCCATTGTTAAGAAGATTTTGGAGGACAGGGATTCCGAATTTACTTTGTGTATGTTTAGGGATTATGTAGATTTTAAAATAAGTTTCTGCTTTTTATTTCTTATTCGACATTATTATGACGTATCGTGTTCGTATTCGAACCATACAATATCCACTTCTAAAACAACATCGGATTCAATCGAAAATATATTCGTAAGGCGGTCTGAAACTTAATTTATTAGTTTATAAAGAGCACGGTGAATACTGAATACGGTGATGCTTAAATAAGTTGTTAACACGTTTAAAACTGTCGAAATAACCGAAAACTACAAATTGAGGAAGCGAAAAAAGGACATCTGCTCCGACATTTCATCCACAAAACATGACGGAGCTAATGCGCCAAAAGACTACTAGTTCACTCTATGAGAAAGTTTGGGAACGTGAAAAAAAACCATACATCCGCTATCCAGGATATTGCATGCAGCATAGATGAAAGGTACTATTTACTAATTTAGTTTCTCTCGCTAGGTAACATAACAAAATGTTTTATAGAAATATTTTTTAATCAATTTCGCATTTAAATTTGGAACAAAAACTATACTTCTCGTACCATATAATGCTATCTACAAGCTAAATTATTTGTATATATCGTCATACATCAAGTACAAAAGCACGTAATTTGTCGCGAAAAGTAAAAACAGACACAACAACGTTTATAAAACAATCTAAAATGACGGCATAGTTTGAACATTGTCCCAAAACGAAATTGTTTCTAGAAAATTCTGTCGCCGCTCACGCCACCCGTCAACGGACGGATCCGTCGCGAACTAATTAACCAGTGTCATTTATCAAGGGTATTGGATTTAGTAATCAGTGTTGGCATTGAAATTGAAAATCAAAATTTTTAATTCGGCAAGAATGGTGTGATTAATGATCCAGTGTCACCGAACACACCCCACGTCGGGCCACGAGGCGCGAGTCATGCGATATAATAGCGATATTGTATCGCCGCGGCGTGAACTAAATTACGTTCCGCGGTGTAATTAACGGCTATTACATAACAACTATATTTTAGCGTAGTGCAGCAATTACATAATATTTAGGCTGAGCAGCTGCTGTGTTAGGATATATTTTATTAATCGGGATAAAAAATCAAGGAAGAAAAGTTGCATATATTAATAGGATATTTTATAGATAATGATATTTTCAATTACATTGTAAACCTTAACCGTATAAGCTTGGTCAATCTAGATCAAGATGTAGTGTCAAGTAACACACCGAGTGAAATACATAATAATTTATGCTTATCTGATCTTACAAACGAAAATCTAAAATTATTTACCAATCTAAAAGCATTCAAAATTAACACGCGTTTCGACAGTTGTTAGGATTTAAGAGGTATTGCATGCTAAGTTAATGGTAGCGATAATATTAACAAGGTGTTTGCTATGGAAATAAGGTAATTAAACAGTACTCGTAGTAGTTTACGCGTATCTGCACTTAGAACTGCCGTCGGAATCCGGATCATCTCGTTAGAAAATATACTTTCCTATTGATGCTAAGCAAAATCTCTCTTAGATTGGATTTGCGTTATCTCTACCAACCTTGCACAAGAATGGATAATGACAGTTAACAATATTTACTGATTAAATTAACGCAGAATTGATTTCATTTTAAATACACAACAACATTCGAAACTATATCATATATTTGTATTACCATTAATGAATCATAACGAAATCATAAATCAAAATAAACATCGGAAATTGTCATCATGTTGTATTTCGAAGCTGGTGTTAGAAAACGAAAAAAGAAACTAATGTAATTTACATTACAAGCGAAGCGAGCACACACAACGAAGCACATCAATATAATTATGAAACAAGGCGTTATGGAAACGCACACTTTAACCAATATAACGATACACAGGATATGGTAATGGTGCTAGAGAAATGGTTGGAGAGAACTATTTCAGTGTGGGTGCTGTTGGCTGTGAGGGCGATTTATTTTCAGTTCTATTTCCTTCCAGACGCGACGAGATACGTGATCTATGTATACAAACACGTTGATTGTGGAGATTAAAGTAGATCCAAATCCAATTTCAGTGAAAATTCAAGTCTAACAGAAGACTAATAAAAGGTGAAAACGAAAATTTAAAATACGAATCAACTGTAAATGTCTTATGGGATAAAGTACTACGTCTATAATGAGTATTGTTTTTGTTAAAGATAGACAGAAAGATAGTATTTTAAGCGATGTCATATACATAGGTAAGTGGTGAAGTTAAAAAAAAGTAATTCCAAGAACATGTAATAAGTAAAAAAAATATAATTCAACTCGATTGGCTAGTTAATAGTCGTGAATACTCGTGTGGATACATACACTGTTCTATGGTTTTATGGATTGACTTTAAAAAGTATTCGTAAGTAGGTAGTGAAAAATATACAGAACAATGTAGCATCAAACGACCTTGAAACTATAAAAGTTTGTTATGTGACAGCGATACCTGCTCCCGAGCCGCAATATAATCGAGAATTCAATATTCCTCTGAAATAAATTACGCCTTTTTATTGTTTATAAGGTTTGTGAGGAAAACGATTCTATTAAATTTTCATCGGCCTTTGATGGTGGAAAATAAATTAGAACGTCATTCCTGAAGGCTGTGTTTTCAATTTACTACTTCGAGAGGAAATGAAATGATTAAAGGTAGAGTGCGATTAATTATATAAGTAACGGACCCTTTTCCGTATTTCCTGTCTTTTGTAGCCGTGCTTTGGGAATTAATTGAGAATTTACAAGTGACGTCATCCAAAATAATGAGGGTTTATTAGATTTTTATAAAATTTGCAAACGAATACCATCAACAATTGCTAAACCTTCCACTAAAATCATTAATAACAATCCATCAATACTTAACAATATAGCTGATTTAATATTTAACTTCAATTCATTTCCTATAGTTACGTAATATATTTGAAACCATTCGGGGATTGCAAAAAAATCCTTAAACTATTTAAATCGTAAAACAAAATTTACATGCACGTCATAAAAATCACACGAATTCTACAATTTTGACACACTACTCAATTATCACCACCTCATCTCGTCACGTTAAATTTAAATGTAAATCAAATAACACTAACATAACAATACTTAGCTTCCTGCTAAACATTACGTGCATTACCAAAAGCTGTCGGTACACTATATTACATTTGTATCCCTTCAATGTTTTTTTATAGTTAACGTTACCTAAATCTTTTAGCGAACGCTTCCTGGATAACAAAACATAAAGCCACCACCTGGGCAATTCATCCTCTTTATTTCGGCATCAGCTGCAGTTTACGGAGTATCCTAAGGGAGAGTTTTGTATCTGTCAGTTGTAAATCCGAGCAGCTGTCAGGCAGGTGGCCGGGGAGCGTGCCCAGTGTTATTGTGATTGGATAATTTTTTCTCGTCATAATCTTGACGTACATCAGCCCGTTTAAATTTATTCAAAACATAATTAAAGGCGAAGAAATTATAATTTACTTATACACGTCAGTTTAACGATTTCGAAGTACTTGTTTTGATGTAATCGGCTTTGTTTGGGCATGTTAATATTCTTTGGAATATTAGCTGCCATCAAAAATGATGTAATACGTCTAATTTGTTTCATATTTTCGTATTATTTATATAAGGAATAAATGAAAGGAATACAGAGAGACGTAGACGAAGCAGCGCGCAAACACTAGCAAAATTTAATATTCATGAGGATTATTCATACATACTCGTACATCACCTTACAAACAGTTTCTCCTAAGTTGTTTGTTTAACCTTCCGAGCGCAACGTGTTTAGTCCAAGTTACGGCCAATATCGTTTTGAAATGTTCGTATTGTGTTACACGTTTCCTCTTAGAAATTGAATTATGTGTTGTTGGTTCTTTAGCGTAATGTTTACATTTTCTTACTGCATATTAGATAAGTGCAAATGTATTAATATGTTTTATATGGATTTAACTGAAAATAAAAGACAATGATTAAAACCTTAAATAAATTAATCTATTCTTTAGTTTGAAGTATCTTACATGTACGCGGTCATGAACAATAATCTCAATTTGACACGAATAAGGTAAGAGAAATTATGGACATACCTAGATAGCTGATAGTTATCAAGAGCCCGACATTGATGTAGACTATCCCACACTTGTCAATACTATGTCGACGCGGGCACAGGTTGCCTTAAATGGCAACGACCGGCAACAAGATTCTACTGATTATTATCCATGGAAAAACTCGGTCCTTCGAGCCGGACTTGACCTCTTTGGAACTTAGACACTAGTTGAACCGAGCTTAAATATACGAGTAAAAATCTTTTTAAGGTACTAAGCCTGCCTTTATTACAAAAATCACAGCTCGATCACTATGTTTTCAAAAAGGGGGATGTTATAATTCTTAAATGGCGATTGTATCGCGTCCAAAAAGAGCTTACGAATTTTTAACTGCGAAATAATGAAGTTTAAATCTCAGATCCACGCAAGGTTAACAAGATGGCGAGATAAAGGGCCGGAGATGTTCTGGGATCGGAGATAGTGGGCGCGGGAGACGCGAGCGCATCTGCCGTCCCACGTGCCCCCGCCCGCGCAGGTTTCTCTTCATAACCTTTTTTTATTTCCTTCACGAACACATTCATCATTTACACCAGATGCGTTCGTAATGAAGGGGTTACCTTAGGTAATTCATTCTTTAATTAAATTTCCTGTTCTCGATTAGATATCGTTTTAGAACCATACGTGCCGGTTACCATTTGTCTACAATTTAGTTCTAAATTTTATTGGATACATTTTATACATTGAGATTTATAATAGGTTTAGTAGATATTTGTATACGGGTCATGTGATGTAGTTTGGCCTGAATTTGATCCCCAACATGTGTGGGTTGGAAGTGTTCTGTTTTTTGTCAGCTGACATCTAAGGTCTGTTCGTCGACATGTGCGAAATATATTCGGTAACAAACAGGATGAAGTAGATTATAAGGATTCCGATATTTTAAAGTTTGTCACATAAAATTCAGTAATTTTATTTAACACACAGGTATAACATTCAATATAATAATCTCTTTGCACTAAATAATAATCACCGTCAGGCATGTCATACCGTGATTAATGATTAGTACCTACGTTCTCTAGAAGCCAATATATTCTACCAAAAAGCAATTTGTTAGTGACTATTTTCGAAGTGTTATTTCAAAGGGCTTCCTTCTTTTCTACTCGAGCCACGGGCATGCTTGTAGCTTTGTTGTGTAACCTCTATGGCGGTGATTAAATCTCACCATTATTATTAACTGGCTCCATTCAAACACCCACTGTCGTTCTAGGCGGTTCGGAAACTATGCCGTCCACCCACTGCGACTGGTCCCGTAGGCGCAACAGGGTCACACACAGCCTTTATTCATGTATCGACTTCTAAACGCACCATGTTCGATTGTTCACGCTAACTTAAATTTACATTCGAAGAGTCAATGTCGCCCGACAGCCGCAAGGTCTGCCATTGTTTTGGCTATTTCGGTGGTCCATACGGAATAAAACAACGCTGATTTAAATATTTTAATAAATAAGCCCGGGCTCGGCTTTGACTCCCTTTTCTCGTAATTTGTCTGGTGTCTTAACAGCACAGACGTTTACATTACGCGCGTCGTGCTGCGTGCAAGCCAAGTTCTCATCATCCAGATATACAAACAGTCAAGTATCAAAATTTAAATACATGCAAAAATTCATTGGTTGACTTTACCATTTATTTTCATGTTATTATTCAAATGGACCATCGGGAGAATCCAGAATCTGATATATTATATTTAGCACTATAGAACCACATCCGTCGTTACTGAACGTCACAAACACTGCAAATAATCCAATATACACAGCAATAGTTTGCACGAAGTTCACACGTTTACCTCGAACATAATTTCGTTGTTTGGACAGCGAAACACACGTGCTATCGAGCACCGCGCCAGCGAATGACTGAATACGAACAGCGAAACGACCGGGCTGACCGGCGTCGTTGCCGGGTGACGCGGTAGCTCCCCCTCCCCGTCCCGCTGAACACTGCACCCGACAAATCGGGCGACGGTTCTATGGGACTGTCGTGACTGGCCGATAGATTAAACCCACCTTTGTATGAAATTTCTTCTCGTTTTTACGCGGGGATTTCGTTTGAGTAGGTCGTGATTTGACTGGCGAGTCGACACGCTCGTGTGGGCGCGCGGCCCTACGATCACCGCTCGATAATGTAATAAACCGAGATTGTAAAATTTATTTACGCTACGATACCAGACCGTTATCTGGTATGTGCCACTCCAAAGCATCAGCGGGCAAATCGATAACCATTTGTCATCCCAATATTATGCTACGAAAGCGACTATTCGCGAGACTAAGTATAGCTAACTTTGATGCTTCCAATTGCGTAGGGTGATCCATCTTTACATGTATATTACGATCCGTTGCAGTAATTACTAAATGCCGACAAATTAGCCCTAAAGTACGTAGGCTTGTTACTATTTAAATTTACTTAAATAAACAGTTACTTTAGTAGTTCAGGAACGCACCTGTTCAAGTTCTCAAGCACAAAATACAATTTAAAATGCTGTAAGCCCATATAAAAACTAACAATAAATCATCGTATCGAACCATCAATCAAAGGCAGCACATTAAAGGTATAATTATAACGTTGTATAAATTCGAAATTTGAAAAGTGTCCAGTATTTTAACCGATAATAATAGCTTTCGCAAAGCCGCCCTAATCTCCGGTGATGAAGAGCTTATGGCACCTTTGGCCTGTTTTAAATTAATGCTTGATTGTATTTATATTTATTATACTTTACTTAAACAGCTTTGCGAAATCTTTTTATGGGGTTAATGGCTTAGACGATCTTAGTCGTTAAATACTTAAGTATTTAATAAATTAACCTATGTACTGGTTGATTATGCAAGTTTTTTATTTTAGACCCATTAAGGATGATGCCATTTTTTACTTGTTATGTCGTTCGTTACTTTAATTAATTTTAAAATGCTTATTGAAGTAATAAAACAATGATGATTACTTTTATTAGTATTTACTATGGACAATTACTGTAACTTAACATCTCGTTTATAATTCCCGTAGAGGTATCCATAGAAATAGGTATATGTAGTAAGAGTACCACCACGTTACATTAGTAACGTTATATACGTTACTAGTGTAACGTGGTAAAAGTTAACTTGGTTAACGTGGTAAACGTTAACTTGGTTAACGTGGTAAACGTGTACGTTTAACAAAATATACACAATTATCAAATGGGATCAGTTTATAATCCAATCAAAAATTAGCCGACATTTGCAATATTCAAACCAATAATAATTAGAGAACACTTGCAATAACTCATTAATAAAATTCCAGAATCGAAAAATACTTATACCTAATACGCCTGGTTTATTTTAGTCGCATTTTAGGTCTAGGCAGAAATATTTTTCGTTTTATTTCGGGAAATCGAAGGTCGTGTTACAAGGTCCTTGGACCGGTCCTCAGATCATCGACGGTTCCTTTTGAAACCTTGGCCTTATAAAAAAATAAGTGCTATTTAAAATTTAAAATTTGACATGTGTGGGATTAGCGGAAACTGTTAAAGCGAAGGGCAATTGGTTAATATAAAAACGTAACATTACGCCTATAATACGCGAAGGCAAAGGAGTGTGGTACACTCCCACAATTCACCAGGTACGTTTACGACCCATGGAATAGGTGGTGAATCTTTTGCCATACACCGGGCTCAGATTTAGACTCTGAGTCACTACTAGAAATTCTAAATTAGAAAAGTCTAATAGTACCCGATCCGGGATTTGAACCCAGGACTTCCCGGTCGGCAGTCGCGATTGCAAACAATCGACTAACGACGCAGTCTGATTAATATATGTTATTAAAATACTGCTTCATCATCAACCTATTTCTCATTATTCTCCCCGTCTCTTCCGTGACAGGGGTCTCTTTTCGGAACGAGAACACAAATTTTGTTAGCCTAAGATTATGGTCAAATGCGGATGCGGCAAGCCGAGGACGCAATGGCACTTATTGGGGCACGCCTATGTCCAGCCGTGGACTGAAATAGGCCGAGAATGATTAGGATTATAGTGTCTTGGTATCAGTATAAACATTGTTTTCATTACACCTTAAATTACTGTACTCTCTGATCAGTCATGCTTGAAGCCGATTACGAAATTTAATTGGTTTTTCAAATTTTGCGTTCATTACAAATGCTCTTTAACATACCAACAACTCTTCTAACCGAAATTCATCTGATGTACATCCAAGTACGTACGTTAAAGCGAAATGAGTTGTGTTTAATGCGGTAACTCTACAATAATGTAAACATCCAAGTTTTTATAAATGTCTAATATTATATTAATTAACCAACGGACACTTATATTAATGCGAGATAATAATGGAATACTATGTTATTGAAGTCAAGTTATTAAGTCCCCATAAAATCATTAAATGAAACTATCTAGGCTGCTTCGATTGTGTAATAGTTGCAAACGCGGCTGCTGAGGTTCTAGGTTCGATCACCAGGTCGGGTAGAGTATTATTGGGTTTTTCTAACTTGAAACTCTTATTTGTAACTTGGGCTCACGATCTTTGCCCGGATAAACAGGCTAACGCTCTATTACGAGTACATGAAACGTAAAAAATCACAGATGAAAAATAGAAATACTCCATTCTCCTGTCCATCCCTACGAAGACATACAGGCGTGATATTACGTGTGTTATGAATCAAATTGAATGACATATATTAGTTCTTTTTCTTTTCCGATATCTTTTCAATTTCAAGTTCAATTCAATTCAATTTCAAGTGACTCATGATCACATAATCAAACCAAGTTTTGGTGGACCTTAAATTAAATTTGCTTAAACATCCACGTAAATACTGTAGGCAGAAAATCATTTTTGTGTACATACTTTGTATCCAAATAAAACGCAAGAATTTACTGATCAAGACATTTTAGCACCGGACATTGCATTTTTACTAACTTCGAATTCAATAAAATGGTTTTCGATCTTCCCTCGATATTCTCATTTTGTACATATTAATGTTGCCACAGTTTAACCAATCGGTCATAAATCAACTTTTTTTAACTACCTTTAACAACAAACGTAAATAAAATCGGGGCTGTTGATTTTATTTCAGAAAATGATATAAAAATTTTATTTCCTCGATAAAGAACAGTTAAATATCACTTAAGGATTTCTGCACACAATAAAGTTAAATTTGTTTTATCAGAAAGATTCTAAAACGAAAAAAAATAAGAAAATTTAATACGGATCTTATTATTGGACATTAGATAAGAATAAGACAAGAACAGAGGAAGAAGAAATATCCTAGTCCACATTTTCATATTCTAACATGTATTCCAAAAGCATTGTCATCATATTTCAATTAAATAGTACCTACGTATATTATGATTAATTGCCACTCTATCTTATTATTAATTATAATAATATATTTAATCAATATATAATTTATAATAACTATTTCACTCAGGCCACTGCTGGAAATAGGCCTCCCCAAAAGGGGTTTATGCCCGTATATCGACGCTGGATATGCATGCGGGTTAGAGATCGCAGGGCACAGCTTTTCGCACCGCCGACGCTGCTGCACTGGGCTGGGCAGGATCGCGTTTTTTTCCACGACCAATTAAGACATAAGACATTATTGTCTTATTTATTTATCGTTACACAGAATATTATTACTTCATTTCCGTGTATATGAGCTGCGTACCGAACGAGTTATTTTCGAAAGTTATCTGTATAAGTTTATCTTGTGCATTCATTTACAAGTAACGAGCGAAATAAAATCCTTCGCATCGTTTTATACACCCCGATAAGTTGGTATTTGTTGAATCTGGGGTTATGGATTCAGTTCTCACCCAGGACTAATATTTGAGCCGTGATCTACAAACAATTGTTCCGTGTTTTGGTGTATAATTATTTATTTAATCTGTTTATTTTATCTTTGTCAGCTTTATGGTAACAATCGCATAGACATTGTCTAGTCTCGAAGAAGATGATTATGTTTTTTGTACACTTTAGGAGTACAAAGCTGAAGTTGCATTCAGATTTCCTGATGGAGTGAGTTCACTACGATTAATCAACATCCGTATCTTATGTCAGTTCGCGTTGAAATGAGGGCAAATGGTCGGTTACATATTTTGGTAAAATCATTAGGAACATCTCGTGATCTAACCCGTAACGTAAACGGTGCTGCTTAACAGCATAAATCCATGCATATTATATTTATTTACTAAAAATTAATAAAGCAAAACTACTATTTATAGGGGAAACGGCGATCTTAATGCAAAATTTTATATCAACTGGATTAATATAGTAACAAGACATATCTACACGTATAAGTAGCCTACATAGGAAAGATGGATGGTTGATGCTTAAGTCACGCTCTCCAACTAATTAACCATCCCCATCCTGTCAATTCCTGGAACGGTCTCGTTCGTGTTTCATATGCAAAACGCCAACTGTTTCGTCGCCATCCAATTATTTCTTATTTTGTTTGTATCACCAAGAAAAGCAGATAAGTGCGAACGCAAAAACTCCCGAGCCATGCGAAACGAGGGGCTCTGAAGGGGAACGGGAAGCGAAGAAACGAAAAAAATAAAACAATTCTGAAATTCTGCAGACCAACATTGTGTAGTAAATATAAAGGCTGAATTCTTTTACACCGTCCACCATTTCAACTGAATTCATTTGTAGTAATTTTGAATTAAACGCATCGTGTTCAAGACAAGCTGTGACAGCGCGATAGTACTAGCAGTCAAGAATAATAATTTTTTTTCTGCATTTCTCTGTATTTACAACCTATGTATATAAGTATCTACAAAAGAAAATGGATATAATATAGCCGTAAAGGTAAAATCGTCCTGTGAAGTATAATCTAGTCTATATAACCGTCCACCACCACAAGTGCTTAATTGCAATTTATTAATGAAAGTTCTGTACTGTTTAAAGCACGTCAAGTGTACATTGATAGTAGTAAGTATACAACAAAGCTAATTATCCATCACGACATAAACACTCTACAATTGTTTTCTTGTCAGAAAAGTAATTTTTATTCGATATTCAATCCTTTTCATGTAAACATAACTTCACGCCTGTAATTCCCGAAGAGGTAGGCAGAGGAATGCAGAACACTCCCACGTTTCACCGGTTACGTTTAC
>DWMG01000238.1:0-22615 GCA_018244855.1 Elbella merops
GAAAAAGGGGCCCTCACTTCTAAAGGAAGGAAACACAAGTAAGAATTCAGCATACATAATATCTAGAAAAAAATGGATTATGCAAATTTGTCTATACCTAAATTTCATAGTTAGATTGTTTCATACTACTTATGCCAAAAAGTTGAAAATCGTAGAACAAAACGGCTTTTACCTACATACTTATGTGCGCAAACGAGTGTGTATGTGTAAGTGCGCACGCATGCGCGTTTACGCGCGTGCGTGTTGGGTGTGTGCGTGCGTGTGTGTTGTGTACATCGAACGTTATGTCAAAGCTTACCTAAAAAACCCAAGTCACTGCCAAAACCTTAATGCCGCGGGGTAACTGCGGGGCTTATATTGGGCACTGCTGCAGGGCGCTATCAAATCACATCAGGTCTAAATAGGCGTATCGTTGGATCCAAATTAATTTATCGCGTTAGGGTGCGCCCTGTTACTAATGGCCTTGAAGTCGCCCTAGCAAGTGGAAATAGGAACCCGATTGTGTTGACCCCGCTGAATAAACTGTTTTCTAGGGACTGCCCTGTTCTAAATCTCTATTATGCTATTAATAGTGGGTACTTCGTCTAGTGGTAATATTGATGGGTCTATGAAATAAGCACTTTACAAAATTAAATCGTAATATACATACCTACATATATATCTTCACGCCAAGTCCCTTACGGGGTAGGCAGAGGGCACGATAATATAATTGAATTTAAAATACTGCCTTGTATTCCATAAAGAGTATTATAGATGCAACCATACTGTGCGAGGAAAATAATATAAATAGACGGATGAAGAAAAGATTTTTTATATCTGAAATATATGTTAATAGTAAATACGAACTCGTCATCCTCCGTATAAAACATCGTAATGATAATTCGTGTAAACGAACAAATGTTAAGTCGAATAGACCCAAGGTATATTCTTATTACTTTAGGGATATTAATTTTCTGTAATATTAAGCTTTATTTTTCGTGAAACAAGTCGCAAAGAAAACTCTTGTCTTGTCTGTTACAGGCGGTGCTCTTAACGAATGAAAAAACCAGACAGCCAACAACGTTGTTGACAAAAAACAAACGAGTGTCATCAAAGTCGAACATTTAGTTACTTAGAGAAACTAATACAGGTTGAGAAGTACATTCAACATAAATACTTCTTTGCTTTGCCTACACGTAAGCTATCAACATGTAGTCTATTGCTTACATCTAGTACTACTTAGTCACTGTCAGGGTCAACCCTCACTCTATGTATCTAACACACGCCCTCCAATCACACACCAACACCCATCCATCTCAAAGAATTACTAGACTGGTCCGAAAAAACGTGGACTCACTCTGACCAGTAAAAGTAACGGGTTATCTCATACGACCTATATGTCGAGGTAGCGATCTGACCCGATAATGAAACAAGAACAATGTACCATTAAGTATTTATAAATACTTCTATGGGTGTAAACATAATTAATTAATTAAGTGATAAATATAATATAATAGTAAATAATAAATTAATTAATTAAGTGATTATTTTTTGGCCTATCGTTAGCCATCAACTTCCTTTTCGTTCTGACGCATGTTGCACGAAGACGTTGACAGTACACGTTTAATGAAAAAACATGCATACTTGTGATCATCCCCGATAATAACGGACAGCAACATATACAAATGCAATGATAAAATACATATTAATAATTCGATGTAAGGTGTTCTAAGCTTCGTCTTACAAGGCTCTGCCGACTGATTTTTCGCGGTATATCGCAGCCTGTCCAGGTACAGTTAAATGTCCTGACCGGCGACGAAGAACAAAACAGGTGTGGTGAGAAGATGCTTTCTGCGTTCCCCAATCCACGTACCCAGCGTGTACAATATGTACAGCTAGACTAAAATTGAGATAAATACGTAATAATGTTAAAATTGCAATCTTTTTACAATAAGGTAATACATAGCATTCATAAACCTGAAAATTACGATATAAACATTAGCATACATCGTTTTTATATAGAACGGTAATATAGTTTAATAGGGTGGCGCTGGTAGAGGAAAAATGCCGTAAACAAAAAAGTTTAAGCACTTCTCATATTAAGTTCAGTCCTTACATGAAGAAAAGCTATTAACAGTGTGACATGCGGCTGATATTTTATAATCAATCCATTGTCACGTGTTCACGGTACCCTTTTCTGGTACTTAAATATTTACTTATACTAAACCAAGGAGGAAATGCCTGAAAAGGTTAATCATACCCAAGCTTTAGTATCATTTACTTGTAATGGCGTAAAGAGCGTAATTTAGCGTTTCTTTTCTTCTTTTGTTTATATGAAAGCAGGGGCTATAGATAAGTACAGACGTACAAAATAAAAATTATAACTAAGTAAACTAATTGTCATCAGTGATACGAATACACACGTTTGAGGTTAACTGCAGACAGCCATGGGCGAGAGCTGTTACTTGTATCTGCTACGGATTTCAGCTGATATCTTTACATAAATAAAAAACGATCAACTAAATAAGCCAGAATGCAATATTGTTTTGTACACAGTTGGAAAAGGGCTTAAAGAATACAAGATGCTGTGTAGGTGATGATCCACAAAACATAGTTAAATGTTACAAATATAGCCGAGGACATTTGAGAGTTGAATTAATATGTTTGATATGTTCTATCCTCGCCACAAAGAATTTCTATGTGTATGAAGGTGTCACTAGTCTGTCAAGGTCTACCTGCCCAAATCCCTATTACCAGGGTCAACCCACATCCAGTAAGATTAAGTCGGCGCTCGTGAAACTGCCAGAAGCTCGAGAAAACTAAACAAAGCTCATTACGCAACTCCTCCCCGCTTTTAACCCTCTTAATACTGAGCTTCTCGCGAGAAATTATGTAAATTAAAAGCTTCAATGTTACACTAGTGATGTAAACTAGAATCATTAGAAACAAGACCTTTTAGCATATTATTATTATTAATATAGATCAGACTGTGTCGTTGGTCGAGTGGTTGCAAGCGCGACTGCCGATCAGGAAGTCCAATGTTCAAATTCCGAGTCGAGTACTATTGGATTTTTCTACATTAGAATTTCTAGTAGTGACTCCGAGGATTGATCTGTGCCGGATATATAGCGAAACGGGGGAAACGTGGGTACTGGTGAAATGTGGGAGTGTACTACACTTCTCTGCCTACCCCTTCGGCGATCACAGGCGTGATGTTACATTTATAGATCAGTCTAGAAACCAGGGAATAATTGGAAAGGTGATATTATGTCTATAATTACATTTTAACCTGTTGATTTGCTGTACCGAATAATAGAGCGTCCTATAAATTTCACCACATCGGTTATTTTTCTATGATTATTAGGTATGTCATGTTTAAGTATCCAACTACGAACCAGAACGATTTTGCACTGGCACTCATAGACATAATTAATATCGGCATTAAAACATGCGATTACACTCGAGACAATTTTATATAAAGAACATTAAGGGGACAAAATTATGATAGAAGAACACAGTTGATGAAAACTTTTAAACGAGATTCGTATAAAGTACTGATGAAACCCATTCCACTATTCATAAGAAAAGTGCTGACACTGGACCCCTTGTCCATTAGTTTATGACCTATTAGGCCAGAGTTGTGGGTTTAATTGAATAAACACGAGGATTTGTTCTTAGTTTGGATGTAAAGTCATCTGTACACGTATAATTATCATCATCAATATTATAATTCCCGTCAACATTTTGATATATAGTTACATTGTTGGACATGAGTTTTCTTTTAGAATTCCCTTCAAAATACGGTTAAGGCCACAGTACGCCAAGCTAACCAAAGTGCATATTGACAGACATAATATAATTATATATTTAGATATTATATGTATATATGAAGTACGGTGACGGTACGGTGACGGTGACCATATCACTAGCACTGACTAGATTCCGTTCAAATCGTCAAGTATAAGGTTATCTGTTATTGTTGTTATTATTAATCTGTTATTAAAGTACATAAACATCACAGTTGTCAGATAGGTGGGTGGATGAAGCTTTTAACAATTTCAGCTCAAAGTTAACATACAACTTTTCAATCACATTCAACATGCATTTATACTGCTTCAAGTCCGCCTGAGACGGGGCTTATAAGTTTCCATCCAGAGGATTTACAGTCTTGCGGACATGTCTTCGAGTTGCAATGAGAGGACGGATATAAATGTAATATTGCCTGCAAGAATACGTGTGCTTGGGAAAAGACGCGCCTGAGCTCTTGGAATTAAAACTTTGTCATTTATGCAAATTTAGAAGTATAAGTTAAAAGTTAAAAGTAAAGTTTCTAGTTTAGTTTGAGATCTAATAAAAAATATTTTTCCCTGGCTTATACATATGTACATAAATAGAAATATATAAAACTATCAAAGATAGAATAGAATAATTGTTCATCCATAAAGTGCACAAAATATATGACTATTTTTAATATATATATGAATATTTTTTAAATATCCCAGCAGCGTATCTTTTGATCCCAACATTAACACAAAAGAAAAAAGGCCAAATGGAGTTTCTGAGTCACTCAGACAGGGCTCACAGAATATCGGCGCCGTGGCCAAATCACGGCATCATGCTGAGTATTTCCTGGACATTATGACACATACGAACTTAGGGATGAAATATTGGTGACAAACTTGGTAACATTTACATCAATAGATACACGAATAGATGTGTGTCATATAAATATAACAAAACATAACATTGCGTCTATATTTGCCCCATGGTATTGGCACAGAAGTGTAGCTCTCGCAATATTTAATAGTTATGTTTTACGTCCCACCACGGAATAGAGAGTGAGCCATATGTGTGGAATCGTGTAACTATTACTCTTCTTTGTACACATCCTAAGTGAAGAATCAAAGCTTACTACCTACCCTTTTTTTAATATACTTTGATTTATCACGTTGATTTATCTCGAACCGATTCAATCAAATCTCTTGGAAGACATTAACACCGTATCGCTGGTTCCAAATTAATTTACGGCGCCAGAGGACGCGGCGGCCGCTAATAGCCCTGTAAATCTCCCTTGCACGCATGAAAACCAAACAGCCCCAAAGCAATTCTAATTCCTTCATAAATTAATCTTGGAAATTCCTTTTTCACAAACAGACTTTTACTTTAATGATATTTAATGACATTTCAATTACGGGAACTCGAATCATCATTTTTATCATCACGTCGCTATCAACGGTTAGAATGTCTTATTTATAAGTTTCATTAAAAAGTCTATTTCACCACTTTAAGCTTCATTTCACACATGATGTAGCAGAAAAAGAATTCTCGTTTGTTAATTTACACTGTGGAGAATCTTTGATATCATGTTAATGACGAGTGAAGATATTTTCTACTTAAAAAAATTTATTCAATACGGCGTTAGTACTATAATTATTTTAACCCCACCATTAAGGCTTTTCTCATATTTTTTCTTGTTTAAACTCTATAAACACGAGCAGCAATATCTACAAATAGAAATTTTGAATCACTAAAGATTTCTAAACGTTAAAATTTTTAAAAGTTACGTTTTACGTTTTTCACTAAAGATTTTTCTATATATACATTTAAGATACATTAAACTTTAACACTGTCAAGATTTGATGCGTCCATTAACTATACAAGTATTAGAATTTTAAAATAAATAAACAATTAACGTAGGATCACCCCTGTCGTACCCGAAGGCAGAGGCAGAATAGTGTTCCCACGTTTTAACAGTTATGTTTACGCCATATTACGGAATAGATGGTACCTGCGCCTATTGCCACACACCGGGCATAGATCCACAATCCGAGCCAGTATTTCTACTAGGAAATCTGGAATCTAGAATGAAACACAGGACCTCTCGATCAGGAATCGCTCAACCAACAAAGCAAATTAATAATAAATTTTTCATTTTAATCTCTTACGTAAAAATATGCCTACTAAGAGAACTAAGGGCTCCATAAGCGACCAATCTTCATAAGAATACATCTTGAGTACACAAAAGCGTCCGGCGTGAAGTTATATCATTCTATCGGGGAAACGCGTGATCAGTAGGTTGTCCATGCATCGTCTGTAATTGTAAGACATTATTAATTTTTCACATTCGTTTGAGCATACGAGTAATTAAGAACATTTTCTACCATATTGAACATAAGTAGAAAATAAAATTACATCATCATAATAAATTAAATTAAAACATCTAAAAGTTAAAATCGCTGAATTGGAGCAGTGTAATTAAAAAGCTAAAAAAATCTGGTAGTATCTATTATATACGTATACTATTCATATTGAGCAAATGTTTACACTACGACTTCATTATTTCAGTACATTTCATTCCACAAATGTCTTTGCAGCTCATCCTTATCTTTCGTTCGCTTGTCCAGTTCTCTCGAAAGTGTCTCCCCATTTAACCGTGTAATAGTGGCGACCCTAGCAGCTAAGGGCTCACGCGAAGGGCCGCCGGCGGGGAACGCAATGCACCGTGATGTATCGCCGAGGGTCACTTCTGGATGGTGCTCAAACTTCCGGCCGCCATGTTGTTTTGTAAAGATTTTTCTGGTCTGAAAGCCCTGCGTGTTATTTTAAACGCAGCTGATAAGTGGCTGTCTATAACAAATCTATATATGTATTATGAACAACTTAACTTTTTTATGTGTTCGATCTCACAGCAGACAATGTGCTATTAAGTAAACTAAGCTATATGTAGAATACTTGAAAAAAAAGTAGTGGTCATATTTTTCAAATTATTTACGTTATAAATTGAAGAAAATAAATGCAAGTTCTTTTATTTTTCAAATTATTTACTCAACGTCTCTTTTTTAAGTGATCTGTCGATTACTACATCACTTGAAAACTAGAGTGATAGAACTGATAGTTTTATACGTAATCGATATTGTAGGGGCTGTCGCTGTCATCGAGTGTAGCGCCATAATTAAATTTTAATCCGTTTAAACCGCCCGCAGAGCGCTGCGCAAGACAGAGCAAACTTTGCTAGTTTGTCAAGCGCCAAGATGTACTCGTGGCAAGTGCGGCGTTTTAAAAAGGCTTAAGAAAAGCGGGTCTCGGATAATGAACATTTCACTTGATGGCGCATCTCATTATTTTTATTAACGAAGTTATTAAAATGATTGGACAGAAATTAATGAAGGCTAAAGTTATTAAAATTTGAGGTTGATAAGATGTTTTATTTCACCTTGATAACATGTAACACAAGGTCACGTACAAACATACACGTATATATGGACACGTACACATTAATATGAACGTACAATAATATTCATAATTTTAATTAGTAACATATGATTAATTTTATTTATTTATTTACTTGTGGTTTTTGTGCACTATGGAATTAATATTACTAAATTATGGTATAATTTGGTATGACACAAATCACAAATATGTTTACATGATAATGAATGAATGAATACAATCATTCTAAATTTGATATTTCAAAGGAGCTAGGATTTCGAAATGACTTTCCAGAGTATTGTTGCCAACATTCTGCTCTGGAACGGTCTATGATACTTAATTAACATTATGAATGACTGATACAAGGTTTAATTACGGCTTTGTTGTTTCTAATTAACACCTGAACTGCGTATTCAAAAAGGAAAATAATTTTGTGTAGATCTTTTTAATTAGCGTTTTGATGTAAACTGCGACGTTTATAAATAAATACACTATTAATAAATTGAACAATACTGTCTCAAACTTTGAGAACCACAAAACCGTCCGGAGCCGATTTCGTGGCCATTTTGCAATACATTGTTTGTTCAATTTGTACCCCCGGTCCTCCAGAGATATGGACATTTACACCTGAGTGTAATGTGCTTTAAACAGTACGTATAAGAGTGATTTTTCCTTGACACGGTTATACAGAAATGTGACTCAGCAACATTTTGGGGATAAATGACGCAAGTAGAGGTGGAGTCATCTAACTTTGGGTTTTTTAAGACGGTCGCTGTATTAATTTATTTTGTGTTCCGGAATATATTAATATATAAACCATGAATGTTTTGAAAGTTCATATTATTTTATATATTGTGGTATAGGAGCTTGTGGTAGTAGGGTGGTAGGGTGGTGTTGGAATAGTCAGATAAGTGCTCACGATGCCTCTAAGCTTTACTTCCCTTTAATTGCATCTTGTCATAGCATTACTGTATTACTTGTCGTTAAACTATAAAAATACCTATGATGATTATACAAGAGAACGCAGAAACGTAGAGGAAAAAAACGCACTAAATACGAAAAGAAACTGCAATTCTCAAAAGAAAAATTCCGCATCTTCACACGTTCTAAAAATATGCTCTAAAACGCTCCGACTAAAGTGTTCTAGCGTATCATATAAACTCCTTTTTAAAACTGGAGCGCGCGCAAAATAACTGGAGAAAAAAAAGACGGGCGGAGGCTTCGTATGGAATGGATGTCTCAGGGATCCTCGTAGTGAGAAGGATGCTTCTGGTTTACGGCACTTGACAGACAAAAAGCGAAGAGCTATTTGCGATTTATACATAACACCGAGCAAATGCTTCAAAATAACTGCTAAATGGTACAATGAAAATTTCTGATAGGATCATTCTGTGAGCATAATTAAACATAAGACAATTAGAGAACGTTTAAATGATTAAAAAAGTAATTATTATTGTGACGTTTCTGATAGTCAATAAAACAGCACAAGTAGACCTGAGGATTTCTTTAGCCATGCACTAAGATAAACAAACAAATCTCATCTGATTATATATGACCGCTCCAGCCTATAGATGTGTATGCATCCAATTCCAGATAGGACCGCAATACATGTAAAAATGACAAACAAACGTACAACGTACCACATGTGTGTGTGTGTTTTCGTTAGTTTAAATAAAAATGTACAGATGCACACACAGCTATTTTATTCGGCAATTTTTAATCACTTTATGTATTCTATTCTATAAATGGGGTCTTTCCTCGAAATGTGATATACGACTATGTATGTTATTGCACGTTTGCTGTCGCAAAATGTGCGGCGGTCGTGGTTTCGCACACTTTTCTACTGTATAGATAGTAGCTGATCATATACTGAAGAAAAAGCTGATATGAGTCGTCGTCCACTTAATACGGTTGCGAAACAAAAGCTCATAAAGTGGGAAATGTTTTTATCCTACGAGTACATTTTAAAATAGCTCACACACAAGCATAGATGACTCTTGATAAAGCAGACTGTGTGACCCTGTAACAAACAAGGATCTGATAAACTAAACATATATATTAGAGATTTAATTACATATTCGTTCTTCATTCACAGAGAAAACAAATATTCATGTTTATACACAACCTGGTGTCCGGAGTTTGGATCGAAACCCAACCCCAGGCTCTGCAACCAGGGTCACTAACAACTAAATCAGTACCACAACTAAATTGTAACAATAGAAATACTCTAATTGATGAATTTGAATTTGGTCATTTAAGAATTTTTCCCGAAAATCGTACGTGAAATAAGTTGGGCCATCCAGAAAAACGCACGTGAGTTAAGCCGGTACATATATATGTATAATCATGTGTATAAACATTCACGAGACATTTATTGGTAATTTTTTTCTTTTACTTCATTCCAGACTACCTCGTTGGTTGAGTGGCTGCAAACGCGACTACCGATCGAGTAGTCCTGGGTTCAAATCCCGGGTCGGGTAATGTTGGATTTTCTAAATTAAAATTTCTAGTAGAGACTCAGAGTCCGGATTTGTGCCCGTTGTATGGCAATAGGCGTACCACTTATTCCATGGGATTAAAACGTAACTGGTGAAATGCATGAGTGTACTACACACCTCTGCCAACCACTTCGGGGATTACAGACGTGATGTTACGTATTTCATCCCAATAATGAACAATTTTAATTCCAATTAAGAAATCAACTCTAGCGCTGCTAAATCATATTTAACACGAAGAGCATAACGTATTTGTGAGTTTCAGTGAGGCGCGTATAAGCCGATTTGTCATTCATAGCTTCATATAAGTAATCAAACATCTCTCATAATAGCCCTTGAAAGGATCCCTATCAGCGGCGAAAAATCGATAGCAAATATATACTCAAATAATAATAATACCCTCGGTGGAATTAATACAGAGTTCATTCCTGGTATTCGATTCCATTCATTCCGATATTGTACTTATATTGGAAAGACTATTAATTGATAATCGCTCTTCCCATTTCCCTTGTCAGATATCTTAATAAGTCTAAGTAATATTATTACATGAGTAAAAACTAGTTCTGAAGACGTTTTACTCTCCTGTGGTAGGTAGTTAAGTAAACGATTATAAAGTTTTTGTTCGTCTCGTTCGTTCGTCTAAATGTCATGGTTCCTTACAAAAAATAACATTACCATGATTCGGAAATGGATACCGCGCCATCTAGTGCCTAAAGTGAAAAACCAAATTATCAAGCACTCTCATTATTATTACTGTGAATTATGATCCAGATTATCAGACGACGTGATGGAAACGATGGAGTTTAGGACGATCCTAAAAATGGGAGTCTTGAAAGATTTTCTTGTTGTGGTTTTACTTTGAAAATATTATATACCTACTTAATAATAAACGATATACAGATTCTATATTTCATAGCCGCCAGCAACGGCAGGCTATTTCATCTTGTGAGCATTTGCAACTTCAAAATACGGTAGTGCAGCGCAAGATATGCGCGGTGTAGTATTTCTCATGCAAATGTGTTCACGAGGCTTATTCGTGAATACCTACACTAAAAGCGCTACGACTTATGTTAGTATTCCGAAAGGGATATTAAATTCTGTATCAAATGCTTGTGTTACGCCGTACCCAGTTCCTTTTACGGGCTTATTTTTGCATAAAAAATCACCATAAGGTGCATTAGGTAAATAATAAACGCCACAGTGGAATAGATTATTGAAGGATTTCCATGTTAGCATTATAATATTATGCATTTTTAATCACTGGTATAAAGCCGTAATAGTAAATCCTTGCGATTTAAAATTCAGTCTCTCTCTCCGGGGGTTCTGGACTTAAATCACGGCGCGCACCTCTTTATATAAATGTACGTTTTAAGATTAAATATCACTATAACAGTGAAGAAAACATCACGAGGAAACTTGCTCACTATAGAGTTCTAAAAAAATCCTATTAAGACGTGTGAATCCTCCCAATCCACACATGGCCAATATAGCAGACTTATAACCTTAAATCTACCTCTGAGAGGAAACCCTTGGTCAACAGTGGAAAAATAAAAGAATCGAAAAAAATTGTCGTTAAAAATATCACAATAAAATGTCGTGAAAATTTTATAGAACAAAGATTCAATGCGGTATAAATGCTGAAGCTATTACAGAAATAAATAAATAAGTCGTCACATCCAAAGCCTCTAACTGACAACCCAATTGTTGTAAGTACACGGCGACTATAAAAATGAAAGCTAACGATACTAAGGGTTCCAATAATTTCAAACGAAAGCAACTTTAATAGAAATGCTTGGAATAGTTTTAGTATAAACGAAAAATTGAATTTTAGAAACTGCACTCCACAGTAAATTATTGTGGAAAGTTCTAGAACGAATGTTCCAAGACGTACTCGTAAAGCTGTCCCCTATTTACGACCCTACTGTACAAATGACAGATACGGTTGTGTAGACAGGTAACATGGCTAGCTGCCTCACAAAGGGGAGACAGGGGACGATTGAGTTTAAATAAATGGTAGACAGTCGGTAAGGGAAGGGAGGGTACGTGCGACGTCGGAAACTGGAAACAAGTGATATTTTAATCTATCATTTGTTGTAATTGCAATTTCAGGTTTGAAACACGTTTTAGTGACATTTTAATTAGTTAATAATTAAACGGCAATGTTTGTCCACAAGAGCGGAAAATTAATGCACCACAGTATATATATAAATTCCCGTTCCGTAGAAAATTGAGTAGGATACTTTCGTAAATTCGCATGATCATTTGTTCGGTTATCTCCTTCAAGGCGAGGTTTACGAGAATACTCGAAGCCGTCAATAGCAGTGCTAATTGTATAAATGAATAGCATTGCAACATAAAACGGCAGTATCTAAAGGATCCATTAACGCTTGAAGGATTTCAATAATAACCTGAATTATGTTGTACAAACTTCCATTCATAATAAGGTTTCCATTGAACTGATTATTTTGCGAGAACGCAGTTCATCAGTTCGCGTCGCGGTGTGCGAAATTGGAAATGTCGGTAACCCATTTACATAGTTAAACTGGTGTGACATTTTAATGAAATGGGATGCTTCTGGAAACGTGACAAAGTTTATGAAATATGAAATTCTGAGAGACTAATTTATACAAATCATCGGTAACATTGTAAGGTTGAAACTATGGATCTCAACAGTTGGGGTCGGCAGTTCAAATCCTAGAGTACACCTTCCAATAGAATTCATATGGATTTCCAATATTAAACGTCACTAGTTATACCGATGAAGAAAGATATTCGCAAGAAAAATATCCACGTTAAAATAATTTTTAATGAATATTAGAACATGTAAAATCTACCAACCCCCCTTTGGTTAGTTAACCTAACCTAACCGATACCAGGCTGGTATAATTCAGGCCTTGCCTAGTTACGTGTTTGAATGGTTATGCGTGGACTTATTCGAAAATATTATTATTGTTTTTATTTTGGCAGGGTAACTAAAAGCACTAAAAAAAGTATTGCAATAATTTAATAGCAACTAAAATGTACCTCACGTAGAACTTTTACCGTATATGACAGTAGATCTAAATATAACATACCATAAATAAACCAACATCAAAAAAAAAATTATAAAAATATTAAAAAAACCCGAAATTCTGCAACCGACAGTAACATTTCGTAACACCTTTTCGTTAACCCGGCTCAGGTACATCCGGTAACACAATCGGCGTAAATTCGATTAGCGGTGGACGTAACTCGTTTACCCCATACCGTGCGACCCTCGACCTGAAGCTATTGCTACGAGGCCCTTGGCCCCCACACGCAAACGTGGACCCACCCACATCACTTAAAAGACAGGTAAGAGAAACACAATTCAAACACTTGAGATATGAGACTGTGCGTATATCCAAAGAGGTAAATTCCTTTAAACACTGCCCTTAATAACACAGGATTATTTATAAAATAAAATATATTTTTTTAATTATTCCGAATTGGATACAAATTACACACGTTTACAAAATTTAAATATAAGACTAAAAGAAAACAAACAGAATGAAGACAAGTTTTTACTAACAGTTAAAAACTTGACATACCTTGTTATTCTGGGACCAGCGTCAGAAAAAAGATTTAATGATAATGATTAGCAATAACATAGTAACGATGATAAGTCAATAAATAAGAAAATGTATAAATTAGTAAATATCAGTAATTATTAATGTTTTCATTTTGATCGTGTCGTTAAATAAAATAACACAGTTTATGGCATTTTTATCTTTTCGTCAATTTTTAACTAATTTGATAATAATTACCTACTATAGACCAATTTTTACCAACGACAAAAGTCAAGTTCTCATTTAAATGACTCATAGTCCCTACAAATACGTTAGTCCTTGGAAAATATTTATGATCCTTTAACGTTGTACTGTTTTGTTCTTACTAAAGTTCAATTACCCAATTACAATTACATTTAATTATAAAAATGTCTAAAGGCATTGTTAAACGACTATTATATTAAAAAGATAAGTTATTAGTCCAAAAAATATCTACATTTTCGTGAGCACAGCGAAGCGGGCTATAATAATATTATAAACTATAATTTATATTAAGTTAATACAAGTTTATAATTATTATAAAATATATCTAGGAATTCGTAAATGAAGTATTCAGTAAATGTCAGTATTTAAAACATTTGTAGGTATACCGCTGTTATCAGGCTCCACGAAGGGGTGTTTCGACTTTATGTCCTGCAGATAATCTCGGCGCAGACACATAAATATGAATTGTGGCTTTCATTTATGCTGGCCACAGGTCAGGATGTTTTATTTCTTGTTTTAATTTAAAATTTGAGGGAGATAACCTTTGATATACGGATCCATTACCCCTTATTTATAGCCTTTCTTCTATACGGTATTAAGGGATGGAAATGAGAAAATCCTATACACCTATTAAAGCTATTATTAATTAATTGTCTAAGCAATATAAATGTTATAGAGTGTAACATTTCCTTTTAAATATAATTTAATTAATAAATAATAATTAATTAATAATATAAATAAATATAATTTAAAATAGCTTTATTGTATAAAAATAACTTTAGTGATTCTGCCCCTTGTTTCTTATCTCTGGTTATATAATCTTTACCAGCATCTACCATTTTATTATTGTAATGTTGCGTACAGGTTCACTAATAATATTTTTTTTAACGGCATAGTTAGCTAGCTGAGTGCACATTAACAAACTCAATAAGTTTTAAAAAACATTCTAAGATACATAGGTTAATCACGATGATTTCCTTCACCGTAGTTGCCATTGATATTTAATCATGCAAACGTCTTAGCAAGGACAGAGATACGAGTACATATGTACAAACTTGGGTGCGAATCTCAAAGCTACGGATCGGAAAATGGAAAACCAAATTACTTTAGCATCACGACACGGAATGAATCGAAATAATATATGTTATGGTAGACTTATAGATATTCACAAGAGAACTCGAAAGCTCACACTAAAAATTAAGGGTTGGTATTTACTGACTGGTAAGATTGATGCAACGGAAGCCGCTGTTGAATAGTGCCGAAGTACAGAACATAACATCAGGCCTGAGTCTCCCCAAAAGGATCTACATATATGTTATACGTCTCACCATGAAATAGGAAATGAGCGTATTTTTGTACACCGGGCACAAAATTACACTCCAAGCTATTATAAGGAAAACCAAATTAGATAAATCCAATAAGACCCTACCCGGGCATTGAACCCACGACCTGTCGATCGGCAGCCGTGCTGCATTGTAACCAGTCGACCAATAAGACAATCAGTAATAGTCATAGTAACAATAACAAAGTAGGTAGCCCGTAAAAACCATTCTTAATGTAGAACCTTATATTTCATGTTTTGTCAAATTTACTCTGGCTAGCGGTTTCGTTTTAAACTTGTTTTGGACAAATATTGGGCACACGTTGGATGGCTGAAGACAAATACTGAAGTTGAAATTTTTCTCACTTTGTTACAAAGGGCTTAAAAAAGTTTTTTTGCAAATCGGATTAATTGTTTAGGTGACCAACTTTGTCCAGATAAAGCCGTATTTAACCCTTTTTGGAACGCATTCCGTTTGTAATGTCTCTTTGTATTAAAATGCACACTTAACTGACCCATAATTAAACCAAAATTATACAATATGTATAATATATATCTATCTTGAACACGTTAACCTGCCAGAATTAAATGCGACAACGGCAGCCAAAGAAATGCAAAGTTCATAAAGTAAATCACCAAAACTATGACGAACATTTCCTAAGATAGCGTGGAAATTTTATAAATTGATTACCTGACTAGGGGAAGTAGGGCGAATCGTTAACACTTCGGTAATTTATTAACTCCGGTACGTGAAGCAGCCATTGAAAAGAGAAGTGGCAGGTTAGCACGTAGCTTGTTGTTATTGTATAGCAATACTTACAAGAACAACGCCTTGTTGGTCGAGTTGTTGCGAGCGCGACTGCTGCGCAAGAGATCCTGAGTTCAATCTCAAGTATTATTGGGTTTTTATAAAATGGCTTTTCTAGGAGTCACTCGGAGTCTGGATTTGTATTCGGTGTATGACAATAGGCTCATCGCCTATTCTATACTAGGACGTAAATGTAACGGGTGAAACGTGAGACTATTCTCCTTTGGCTACCTCTTTGGGAATTACGGACCTGATGTAACGTTTATAAATCTAATTTCAATTTTGTATATCTTATAAATAATTTTGTATACTACATCAACATGAATACCCTAACTCATCATCTCATTAGTTCATAACTTTCTAAAAATTAATAGTAACTCCCGAATTTTCTAGTATCCAAAAAGACCCTAAGTTAATCATATAAATGGAAATTCAATAAATTACATCACCGACTTAAACATATTCGAGAATATTCAACATCGAGCTTTCTAGAACACTGGCATAATTATTCGGGTCTCAACTCCGAACTACTAGAACTGAACACATAAATAATGTAGCGGTCAGTCAACCTCAAGCCGAGAGCAATAACAAACTTCTCGGCAAATTGAGCCAGATCTTAATATACTAACTCCGAAAGCAATATCTTGCTTGCCAAAGGTCAAGAAGCGAAACTCGAAGCACCCGAATATCGCTGAACACATGCTATTTAACAAATAAAGTGGATAACTTATTGGTTTCGGATACTCCTAAAACAATAGAGCGAATATTAGAATTCCTATTAGTGAGTGCAGAGCACGCAAACGATTTACAGCGCCCTTATACCGTAATTCAATTATGTTATTAACTTTGTTGAAAACGGTAAATTATTTCATAATATTTCTTCGTATCAGTAACAGCTTGAGCTTATCGATTATACTTATATATTCAGAACAAATATATATTAACAATTCAATATCTGTCCCGTCAGGTATCGAACCCCAAATTGTTTATGTAGCACAACAAAAACAGGTCATTAAAATGTTACCTACATGACCAGATTACTTAATACTCCCAGTATCGTACACATTTTCGAAAACCTGAAAAAAAGATGGATGTTATTCTATTTAATTACTCGATGTTGTCCTAAGAAGTTCTGGAGGGAAACCTGAGGTCGGCAAACATAGTATAGAGTGCCCTCCAGCTAGGTGGGATGACGATTTGCCGAAAACGTAAGAAAATGCTAGATACGGCTAGCCGAAATCAGGCTGCAATGGCGCTCATAGAGAAAGGCTTATTTCCCTCGCTTTCATTACTCGTGTATTAATTTGTTATAATTATGTATTATCTTAATTTTTATTAACACAGTTAGGCGTTAAACGTTAAAATTTGAATCTTTCTATTCGATCTTTTCTGTACCTTAACAGTATTTCTAGATAAACGCCTTCTCTGTATCTTAAGTACCTGAACCTGCCATTTCAGATAACGGAGATAATGGTGTATCTCTATACTAGCGTTATTGTATTTCAATGTAATTACAATTCCATTATATTTTGATCGTCATTTAGAAAACGTCCAAATTTCACAAGATAGCACTAAAAGCTTTAATTTTGCACTTAAAATCTGAAGAACCACTTCACGCGATGTTAAATATCATAACGAAAGTGCCATTAAGATTTGAATTTGGAACCAGGAAACGGGAAACAGGAAACTAGTGTTATTCGTCAGAATGGAGTAATAAGGGCTTTTTTACTGTGCGGTCATTATACACTTTCTGATGTTTTTAATATTGACGCGTCGCAAACTACGACTAAGAATAATATTTTGTTTAGTAATTATGAGTAAAGATAACCAGTCATCTGCGCCCAATATGATACAATACACGTTTTTCCGCTACAGTGAGTGCAACAGGCGGAAATTTACACTTCTTTTTAAGATTTCGACTTCAAAAAGATACAAGTAATGAACATGTCTTACCAAGATATAAGACTAAATTCGGTCTGTCCTTTAAAATCGTATATGACAGAAACACATATCATAATTGTAGAAAATATGAAACAATTCAAAGAGCGAAAAAAATATATAAATACAAACACGTTAGAAAAGGTGGCTTGAGTGTGATAAATGAACACAGACGGGCCACGCTGATGATTAATGGGCACGTCATTTACGCCCTAAATTATAACGCATTAAATACCTTTTTACCGGGCGACTGGCGATGGGCGACGGCTCGCGAGCGTTGAGAGACGGTTGACAACGACAAGGACTATGGGCTTTAGGTAATGGCAAAGGTGAGCCTGGCACTATACAACTCTATTCAAATATTAACAGTCGTACCATTGGTCTAGTGGTTAGTAAACATATATGCTGAACTGGGGGTTGTAGATGCGATTGTCCACAAGGATTTTTTTAAGCGTCGAGCATATATGGTTATTATGATATTGGTCAAAAAATGTACGTTTTTAGATAGTTAAATACGTAGTTTATTAACTGCTTTTTTACCATGTTTTTTTTTTTTTATTTATTTTTTTTTTACACTGTTAATAAGACGCTTGAACGCCATGTGTAAGTTATCCCAGAATGTTCTTGACATCGAAATATTCGTCGTGCAATTTCTAAATATATGTCCATAATTATCCTTTAAACATAATTATCCTGTAAACATAATATCTCCAGATGCCTGCTCCAGTTCCGCTTCCAGTTGACTCGTAGAACCTGGCGTAGGTACAGTATGTAGTTATTGGTTATCAGTTTATTGGCTCAATATCACAAATATGACTAAGAAATGAAAACAATCGACACATAATAATGTGAGTTCGAACTCCCAGAAACGACAGAAATAAGCGGTGTCACATCAAGTTACAAGATGCGGTGTTTTATGTGTACCAGTTCTCGCGTGATATAGGAGAAGATTCAATTAAACACAGACAAAACCGTGTAAAGAGAATGAGACACTATATTATCAAGCACTTGTGTGAAAAATTACTGTAAATAAAAGTACTACTGTATCTACATATGTATAAATAAATTGATTGTGGTCTGTCTTTATACGCCGATAACAAAAAACTACTCTAAAACAAATATTGCAATATCTAGATTTTATCTAAAGTTATTAAGTTCTATGAAATAACGATTTTTATAAGCAATCTGTGTTCAGGGACGGTCAACAACGGGTCGTTAGCTCTAGCGTTACTAACCCACATAATTTATATATGCTGACTACATACAGTGACAGTACATTTCCTCTGCATATGAAAACATTGTTAATATAATAGGCAACGCAGATGAAGTCGCAGGAATCTTCCTGCTAGTATGATATAAGCAAATTATTTGAAGTCCTACGAAAATTTTTAAGTGTTACATGAATTATAGGAGCCACCAATACATATATAAATGGTATTTTCATTATTTAAAAGACGGTTAATATATGGAGAGTGTTTAAAAGATATAGAGTATTTAAAAGATATAGATAGATAGATTATTTTGCATTTTTCCATGTCAATCATTACACATCCATCAAGTATAACTTGGTTTTTGAATGCATACTTCAACTCGTATATGATAACACTGACATGAGATTTTTGAAGTACGGATGGTAAACAGATCTAAATATTTGCCATTTATACGAGCACGTTAAGTAGCGTTTGCTAATCGATAGAGCAGTACTAATAGTGGGAGCGATGTGTCATATACATATATCCCAGATAGATTTCATATTTTCTTTTGCCTTTATAAATTCTGGACAGCGTCAGAACTAGACAGTTCTCTCATTCTCTCGAAACTGACACACGTGGTTGTAAAGTTAAAATATAAATAATGACCAGACAACACTAATATCATTCAATTAAATTTTTATTTGCCCATTAATTGTGCTACAATTTCATTGGAAAATTTTTATTGAATCAGTCTAGGCAACCTTTTTTGATCATGCCGCAGACTTGAAAACACAAATACTTATTTATTTATTTTTTTTTTTTCAACCCCCTACGATTCCACTGCTGGAATACGAGTCTCCTCTCAAATTGAGAGGGTTAAGGCCATAGTCTGCCACGCTGGCCAAGTGCGGGTTGGCAGACTTCACACACATTAGAAAATATATTTTTTTTTTATAAATTATTTTATTTATGTACACACAGTAAAAAAAAACAAAGAAATATACATACAGTTGTACAACTTGTTTCGTTACCTTTACTATTTTTTTACCATATAACCAATATTATCACCAAACCTTTTAATTAAGGCCAGGTAATTAACAAAGAATTAAGGTCTACAATGCTGGGCAAGTGCCACCATCAACATACATACTTACATATATTATATCGAAATTATTTTTATACTTATAGTAATAAATCGATTAAAGTATAAGAAAGGAGACAGTACAGTAGTACTGTCTCCTAAATATTTATAATAGTACTTGACGTATAATAGTACTTAAAAATTAACCGCAATTTTGACAAAGGAAAATAATTGGGTATTCATTCCATCCATGTCACGTTTGCACTAAGACGTTGTATGGGGTCTGAAACGCAACGGGAATGCTATTAAAAGCATTATTATGTAAAACCTTGGAGTCCATCCAACTGCTAGTGCCGGGGTTGCCAGCGATGAACGTAAATTAAACTACATTGTTCTTTAAACGCCATTAAAATGACTATATCGACTCGCGCAGCATTTGTCATTTCGAATTACTGATAATCAGATTAATTGTTATCGCTTCAAAACAAAGCAATCACAAAATGGACCTCTCGACGGATAAAAGTTGTGGACTTTTACGCGCAGCACAAAATATTATTACTTCCAAAAGATTGAAATGCTTAATAATGTTGCCAGTATCAATTTTTCGGTTGCCATATCAGCGTAGCTGGTCCGATTGCTTCATGAGTTTAAATTAAGTTAATGTATTGTTGTGATGGGAATTGTGGAACGAAGCCATTCCCAGAATTCAGATCGAAATGTAAACGAATTGGATAAATATTTAACTCATTAATTGAATTTGGAACAATAGATGAGTTTTTTTTTTGTAACATTTGCGACGATACAATGAAATTTACTTACATTTTTATTAAATCTTACAACAGTTCCTGACCCTCATTTTTAAACGCAAGTGAAACATACTCAGCAGTCATGAGAATTGGTGGTTTCCATAATACAATTACAGAGGACGCACAAAATGAATGAACTTCAAGCGCAGAGGGCGTTTTCCTGGTTTTAACCTGAACACATTTTGACAAATTTAAAGAACTTCATCAATCTCGCCTACGGGAAGATTGTGTGCTTTCTTATTAATAGAGCAGTATTAAAAGCAGGACATCTTAAAGACGGGTAGAAACAAATCAGCTTAATCAACCACCAGCTCTACCAATCTGCATAGGATTTTGTATGGGTTTCTAATGTGCTGGTACGCCTAACATAATTACCGCAACATTCAGGTTTTAATGATATTTTATCTGAGAATCTTGGTTAACTAATATTGTTGAGTCGCAATACAATTATTGAAACGATTTCATAACGCACAAAACAGGAATGTGCCGAATGTTATGGAACCATCCATCAATCAGAGTAACACCGCGTCCGATAACGAGCTGTCAATCAGTAATCCAGTAGCGATATTGTCGTGTTAATAGTCAACGGGATTAGTTTACCGCTTAACTGTTCACTGATTACATGACACGAATGACGTTGTGATGCTAACTATAGATATGGAAAAGGTTCTTCCAAAGAACCTGACGTGATTTATCTTGTACTTAAAGATATATTTCACGATTCTGTTCCATTTGAGTTCGACAGATATATCATTTAAACCAAAATGCAACGTTTCGACTTCATAATCGTCCTAACAGTAACAGTAGTTCAATACTATGCAGGATTGTTGACGAAGTACAGTTCTATACTAGGTACTAATAATAACTAAGGTATGTTATGAAGGATAAGGATAATAACTAAGGTATGTTATGAAGGATGACGACTTGATACGTTAATGGGGTTTAATCATGAACATTTCAGCACACACACGTCTACTATCAGACACAAGCTTCATAGCAATCGTAATTTATATCTATTTGTTACCTTAAAACATTTTATACTAAAGCGAAATTAAGTCTAAACTTTGCGAACACTATACTATTGGAACAATGGTATTATCACACAAGTCAATCCCATTTCGGAAATATATGCACACGAAAAGCTTTCATACAATTATGTATGTATATCTAAAGAGAAACGGGCGCGACCACAGGTAAGAGTGGTTGAAAAATATTTATTCAAAATTTACCCGAGCTCAACGAAACAGCGGCCCGGAAATGGATGCGCAAATAGGTCTTAACGGTATTAAGCGGGCACTCCGATCGAATAAAATGGAAATTTATTACGTGTTGGAGAAATTTATTAGCGCCATGGACTTTTTTTTTAAACCACGTTTTTAAAAAGATTTTTTAAAATTACAAATTTAAAGCGAATAATTTGGTATGCGACTTTTTTACCTCCCACTTTAGAGTAAGGATTTATAGATCCTAGGCTAGGCTAGAGCCTAGATTCCAGTTTAGAAGAATAGAAAATTGAGAGCAATTAAGACTAGAGGGTCTTATGCACATGGATCAAGATCAAGCTACGAGCAACCCGTTTATTGTACTTTTAAAGCCACCCGTATGGAAGTGTACAATACTCCTCTGCCGACCACTTTGGGATTACAGGAAGTGACGTTTTTTTAAGCCGACCATAACACCTGGAAAGATTTAACAACTATTTTACGATGACAACCGGAGCCGACTGCTTAGCATCTCTGAACTACGGTAACGTTCGTGAACTTTTACTACCCATCAAGTTCATACTGCGCTTAACTTTGTAGATTGCTTGCAATCTACGACCATCTTAAGGCTAACAGTTTCAGGAAATTTTATTAAAGTAATATTTAAGTAAAACCTAAATGAAAACCTTG
Source organism: Elbella merops (assembly GCA_018244855.1). Classification (NCBI taxonomy): domain Eukaryota; kingdom Metazoa; phylum Arthropoda; class Insecta; order Lepidoptera; family Hesperiidae; genus Elbella; species Elbella merops. Next base: position 22,514 of record DWMG01000238.1, read on the forward strand.
ACTGTCAAGTGGCTGTAAGCCATGGGCCCGATCCGCAGGATCGGGAGGAGTCTTATAAAGCTTTTCTAACCTGAAATTCCTAGTAGTTAATGATAGCCTGAT
>DWMG01000239.1:0-22585 GCA_018244855.1 Elbella merops
AGAGCGTATACCTTCCTTAAAGGCTGGCAACGCACTTGCTGACCCCTGGGTTGCAGGTGTCCATGGGCGACAGCAGTAACTTACCACCAGGTGACCCGTTTGCTCGTTTGCCACCTATTCTATAAAAAAAAAAAAAAAATCTACATATAGGTGAATAAATAATGTCTGTCTTGACTCACGTATGATTTTTCGATATAGTCCGATTGGTTTCGGTGCTATATGAAATCGATCTTCCGCCAATTTCACTTTCCGACGTCACAGTCTACAACAATTACCAAGTGCAGCTGGGTAAATATCACATACTAAAGGGAGCGTCACGGAGAACAACGGACTGTGTAGATTGCGCCGTGATTCCGGGAGTCTTTAGTTTAACTCCTGTACTGAACCCCTTTCCAAATACCCAATCATACTTATGTATACCTATACCTATGTCATTTAGTGTAACGGTCAATGAAAACGTCGCGAGGACGCTTGCACACCTCAGAATCGACAATAATGTTCTCTAAGTCTCTTGAAGTCTGCCAACCCACACTTAGCCAGTACCTATAGCAGAATGCATAGTCTCCACCGCCGACCCCAACCTCTCCCATTCTAAGCCTGTCCAACAGTGGAACAAAAAAGAGGTGAACGACAGTGACAAAGTCATTTGCAGGTGCACAGGAATTATTTTTAACCAAAACTAAAGTCTATTAATTTCAGCATAATTTAAAACTTCCTGTAATCACATACCAATGATTTCCGGTAAGCTTAAATCATGAAAACAAAATAAATGACTAACACAGTCATCACACAAGAATCCTGTCACAGTTTACGAGATTGCCGCCGGACACACGTGGCGCCGGGGACCGTAAAATAGCTTATAAAAACTTTATCTACTTAACTCTATAGTCTATGGTTGGGGTTCTCAAACTGTTTTGTTTTTGCACGCCCTTTAAAAAAAAACTCTTATTCATGAACTACATAATCACACTAAATGACACTAACTGATGCTAAATAACTAAATGATAATGGATACAAAATAACACTTATGTAATTAAATTATATTAACTGACCTATTCCTACAGTCCTATTTTAGTCCCCTGTAACTGATATTTTTTTCATTGAATATTATTTCGGGTCTTTCGGAGAACTATAACATGCGTTTCTTCAAGAAATATGTGTAAACAGCTTTTCTTCAATGCCAGCAACGCACTGGCTACTTCTCTTGTGTTGCACATGTCCACTGGCAACTCCTCTAGTACTGCACATGCCCACAGGCGACTGTGATCATTTACACAAAAAGAGATAAAACTGCATAAAGTCCTAGATTGAATGAAGAAAGTTCCATATTGACTCTCATTCTCATCAATTGACTTACATTTAGGTAAGCTACTTGATATTTTTAATGGCGTCTCCAATGGATGAATTAGTAGTAATGTAGTTGCGGTAATTTAAAAAAATCTCAAACAACTGCCATGCTTCTCCATATTGTTCTCGCGCTGAACATACGCATGTAAATATGTTGAACTCTTTAAAGTTTGAGAGCCACTGACGTTAAGCTTGGCGAGTTTTTTCATTGCATTCTTCAAGATGTTTATGGCATTTTTACGTCTATGTAAATGTACAAATGAATAGGTAGGTTCACCTGATTCTGATAATAATTGTGTAGTAAAGGTTCTATGACGTGAGCTCGGAAGCTTGATACGTTATAGTCAAAGGGAACCGCCAATATTAAGGGTTTTATACAAATAGAGTTACCTAATTGTAACGTAACATTACGACTGTAATCCCCGAAGGGTTAGAGAGAAGAGTGTAGTAGACTCCCGTTTCACCAGTTACGTTTATGTCCCATGGAATAGGTGGTGAGTTTATTGCCATGCACCTGACACGGAACCAGACTCCGAATCATTACTAGAACTATTAGAAAAATTCAATAGTACCTAAACGACCCGGGATTTGAATCCAGGACCACCCGATCGGCAGGGCAGTTGCACTTGCAACCACTCGGCCAACGAGACAGTCAAAAGTTAATTGTTTTCATATAAAAGCTTAAATTAAATATTAATAAATGACCAAGTGATTAAGTAGGTCAAAAAAGGAAGTAACTATACTGATATAGTATTTATAAGCACTGGGTACAACAGAATAATAATACCTTGGGACAACTTATCATATGGTCATATGATCCCAAGCTAAGCCGAGCCTGTGCTGTGGCAACCAGACAGAAAAAATTGTGTACCTATGTAAGTTTCTACTCGTACATACCTATTTAATATACTTATATAAAAAAAATATCGTTCCTTAAATTAGTTCTATAAGAAATTTACTTATTCTTCTTTAACTTACTTCTACTAAAGCACTTCTCTAATTTATTTATATTAATAACACTTCTTTATATTGATAATTTTAGTACACCTAAGCACAGAACAACCATGCAGATACACATTACACAGAAATTAATCTTATTACACAGAAAAATTAATCTTATCGAGCACAAGTGATATTACATAATAGTTAAAATAGAGAAGATAAATTTAGGTATTAAAAACGTAACATTACGTTTGTATCTCCCCGAAAGGGTAGGTACAACAATGAGTAGGTAGAACAATGGTAGGTAGAACAAAAATGCTACCATCAAAAACAAGGAACATGTGAATTGATAAGATGGGAATGATGATGTACCTATTGCATGAGTATTTTTCTGTACCTCAGTATCTGTAACTCACTCTGCGTTTTGAGTAAGACTCACGTATCGTGAACGAATAGATCAGACATGGACTGATGGTGAAGACAGAAGACACAGAAGTATTCGAAACCGGCGCGCGTATAATAATGAGGAGAGTGATGATTGTAGAAGCTCGACAGCTATCTAAGGATGTTAGTTGGCAATATATGTTGCCTACCCGAAAGGGACCTGGCGTGACGATATAATATTATTTTCAATACTACAGATTTTGGTGACAAAAGACATGAATAAATTCCTTACTCAAAAAAATAATTCCTTTGGTAGGTACCTACTTGGGAAGATATTTTAATAATAATAATATCCCCTTCCCATTTAATGTTTTGAATCACGCCAGGACAAGAGGACGTTTTACTTTGGGGAATAGTTGATGGTGTACCTAAGTATCTACCCCGCAAGCTGAGGGGCTGAAGGGGTGTAACGCCACGCACGCGCAGTACAAGCGCCGTTCTGGATGCTCAGGGAATTGGGGCTGGTAATTTACCCCATTTAGCATAGTGGGTTTGTGGACGAGGTCTCGTTCTATAAAAACAAAGTACCGTACAATGTTGTGTTTATAACTTTAGGAATCTAGCTAGATATGTGCGTATCCATAACTTATCGTTACCAAAGTATCATGAAGTATAAATTCAATGATTACCTAACAGTCATCGATATAGTCGTATGTACCTACCTATGTTCAATTGACGAGTGGGCGATAGAAAAATGCGGTAATTATTACTTTTAACGTTTCCCGTCATTATTATTATTGTTTGACGTTTTCTGGAAACAAAGAATCTGCGCCATTTTGAATTTTCGTCACAATAGTAAAAAATAGTTGTTTGTATCTATCTATATATACCTAATTCAATTGTTGTTAGACATTTCAATAGAAACGAGATACCTAAAGATTTGAAAGATCTAAGTAGGTACAAATATTTCTTTTAGTGTGAGATAGAACTGAGATTTCTTTCGTGCTATTAAATATACCTACAGATAATTTCTCGTATCGTATTGAATTTGCCGTTGTGTTGGTACTTGCTACCAATATCAAATATGGAGACTGGATTAAATACTTTTTAATAATAGGTACAGGAACTTGAATACCTCGTTGATCGAGTGGTTGCAAGCGCGACTGCCAATCGGGAGGTCCTGGGTTCAAATCCCGGATCGGGTACTATTGGATTTTTGTAATTTACAATTTCTAGTAGTGACTCGGGGTCTGCAATTGTGCCCGGTGTATGGCAATAGGCTCACAACCTATTTCATTGTGGGTCATAAACGTAACTGGGTGAAACGTGGGGGTGTAGGTACTACATTCCTACCCCTTCGGGGATTACAGTCGAGTTGTTACGTTTTTAATAATACAGGAATGTAACAATTTTGTTCTGGTCGAAAGCAAAGTGTGTAACTGTCTGCCTAACACGAATGCACTCTTTGGATATAGGTAGGTACCTACTCGTAAATAGCTAAAACACCTTTAGCGCCCCCTGCTTTAACCCAGTTTCGGGTTTCTCAAATTGGTAGCCCAAAGACAAGCGGCTGTTGGGCGCTATGGCATTCTGTGGACTTGACCTTTCTCAATCTGATAAGAATTGATGATGAATGATATGGTACACCCTAATGACTTCTTCACATACCTATACCTACATATAAGTATATATTACAGAAAACAATTAGTGTCTTTCAACATGAGGCCTACCTATGCCTCATTAGTATCAAAGAAATCGAAAATATTAATCACTGAATGAATATCAATACTAAATAAACAGTGAATATTAAACACTACAAAACCTTTCATACTAACAGATACATATTTACGATCAAAAACGTAGGGACAGATTTAATTATTAAAATGATTTAATTATTAAAATGATTTAATTATTAAAATGATTTAATTATTAAAATGATTTAATTATTAAAATGAAGTGTTAGAATCTACGATTAGGTACATTTATTTACTTAAGTGGATAGTTGCCGAACAGCAAATTCTCAATTTGTGCACAACAGTTCTGGAAGACGGGGCCGACTGGAGGTCAGCGCTGTGAGAGAATACAATGTTATACAGTGAAACATTAGAAGCTAGTTTCTGTATCATAGTAACTAATTATTTCTGTATAAAAATCTATTATTTATCATAGTAACAAATATTTTAGAAAAACTACCCTCGGGAGTATAAGATAACTAGATGGGTAGGTATCAAGATACCTCTTGGCTCTTCTGCTTGTAAAGAGGCCCAGTATACTGAGTGCCAAATTTCTATCCTTACAGACGTGGCGTGTCTCTTCTACATTCATAACTTTCATCGAACATTATTAAACATTTAATGTAACTACTTATACCTATGTATAGGTACGTAATTAAAATATATTGTATCATAAAATAGAAATGTTACTGAGCTTCTCATTTATTTCACCATCTGAAGATAAATTTTTATTATGGCATAAAAAACCTACAGCCATTCAGCACATGAATATTTTATCTCCAATGTCTCCAATGTTTCCAATGTCTCCATCCTTGATACTTAACTTATCTGCGCAGTCTCGCACATCTGTTGTCTAACGAGCCTACTTCCTTCCTCAAAACGCTTAAATTTCGCACAACCCTTATGTTTATAGCCATAGAGTCCAAAATATTAAACTCTTTCTAATCGGAACATCTGCCCAAAATGTCTCAGAGATAACTAAAACAATTTTGTATCTGTGGTGCGCGCTAATGACGTTTGGCGCGAACATTTGGCGCCGATTTTTTTTTGTTTTTTCTTCTTTCTCCTTTAGTGACAAAGAACCTCACACGTTGACATGACATAATAATTAGTTTATCGGCAATTTCTTTTTAATTAGCCAGTTAATTAGTAGATATGATTAATTGTGAAATATTTGTTATTAGGTTAAGAAACCTCAAAATTTGACGTCTAATATTGGTAGGTACTTACGTACGAAATAAAAATCCGAAGTCGCTAAGTATTGTTTTCCTTCAACTTTTAATTATCGATTTCACGACGTATTTTGGGTAGTACCCGATGTAGGTACACGTTTACTTTTTACTTAAATCGGAAATTGCGATCTGTTTAATAAAATCTTCACGTGGGCTTAGGTAGTCCCTAATGTAGGTGTCTAAAGTCGCTTTCCATATGAATTTCGCTTTCCATTGAATATTTTTTAATAAAGACCCTATACTTATTTCGACTTTTAAAATTGAAGCCATAATATTAAATTAGGTAGGTAATTTACAACGTGCGCATCTTCGACGAGTAGGTATAATAATTATTGTATAGATACTAAACATCAGATAATATGTAGGTATTAGTAAGCAGTAGTCATCTTATCTAACCCTACATTAATGCAAACATAAAAACTGTCTCTACATACTTACATACTAAATTTTATAACCCTGGTAACATTATAACAGAAAAACTGAAGTTAATTGGGACTGGACTCGTAAATGATGTAGTCTTATTTTTTATTCATTTGCTCAAGAGATCTGATCCAGTTTAATTGAGGTCTGCTTTGTCAAAATACTTATAATAAAAGAGAATTAACGTGTTTCGACTTACACACATAAATGCTTAATTAGACATTTACTTACCTGCAACTTGTAGGTAATTATAAAACCGCTGTACAAATATCTCGCGCTACGGCCGGGTGTAGGTAGGTACATACTATCTACATAAAAATGCTTAAACGTCTATCTCATGTGCCAGATAAAACCTGCGCTCGAAAAAAAACAAACTCTTAAACGTTAAATATCATACTGAAATCGAGCCCAGTTCAAAAACAAACTACCTAAAACACCAAAGATTAACATGACTAGATTAAAAAAAATAAGGCCAGAAAAGAGGCAGCGGATCAAAACCATAAATCATGCTCATTATATTCGAACAGGATTATTTTTTACCGAAGAAAATGTTCAAAAAAGCATCAAAAGGCTATAAGGGGGTCGCCATTTTGTGAGGGTATAGTCGATTAGGGCGGGAAAATGGGAAGCTGTCGGCCAATGGGTGGGACGAATTTGAAAAGGCGTTCTAAAATCGAACCAATCGTGGTGGAGGCTGGTCCACTCATGCGCTTTGGCGTCGATCCATAGAATTATAGATATAATACGGCAGTGTGGGCTTGGCCTCTGCCGTGGAAGGATGTGTGTGACGGGCTACAAACAATTTTTTTTTACAAAAATATGTCGATGTGCCTGAGGACAGAATTTAGTGTTGTAATATATAGCGTATAGAACAGTTACAGTGCTTTGTGAGAGAACATTTGTGTTTTAAACCGAACACTTATTAAATATTACTTTGGCAAAATTCAATACTTTGGCTGAGTTACTTCTTAACATATTTTAGCTGGCGGCTCAACAAAAAAATAATTTTAAATTTACGTTTCTTGAATTCTTGAAAACTACTCAATTTGTGTTGTAACGAAGCAAATTGAGTTTGATACCGCTTGTGAGGCAAGCGGTGGTCGGTGCTCCACGGTTCCCTTCATCATCAGGGATGGTGATGGCCAGCGGGGGTGGTGGCGGGCTCGTGCAGTCCCCACCCGACATGCTGCATCACCACAACATCATGGATGCCTCCTCGCACGTCGAAATGATGCCCAGTAAGTACCTATTGATAAATAATAATTCCTCAAGAAATATTATTTATGAATATCAAGTAAAGTTTTAGAAGAAAATCTATATTGAACAGAATGTTTTCATGAACAAGTAATCAACCTTAAATTTGTGGAAAATTTTACCTTCTGCAGCTAAAATCAAACTAAAGTAGTAAAGCAGCGATGCTAGAGCACAAATAGTAGGTACCTATCTAGGTATCGAAAGTGTAATAATTGAAAAGTTTTATATATTTTTTAATATACCATTTACATTACAACTTTTTAAAGAAATATACCTAGGCTTTGTCTACAATGTAGGTGAATTAATTCTCAATTATGTCGCTAACTAGTGACGTTTATTAGAAATGCATGTGTATTGTAGATTATGGAAATATGCATATTTGGAGTTTTGAAAGCGAATTTGAATCGAGTATTAATCGATTGTGACAAACATGTCAAATTATACCTGATTGTGGTTATAACAAAATGGTAGAAGAGTCAAGATAGGTATTTAAGCTCCTCTAAGAGGGCAGAGAGAAGAGCGTTAGGCTGTTAGTACGGCAAAGGGATACCACTAGATTCAGAAGGCCTGGGGCCGGGCGGAAGTGTAGGCCTATGGCTAGCAGTGGACATGCAAATACTGATGGACGGATGAAGAAGATTGTGAATATTTACTTTATATCCACGCAAGTTATTACTAGTTTATTGTACCTGTTTCATTGATAATGTCTTTGGGAGTACACAATTTAAAATACACAAATACAGCGCCACATAAAAATAACAAGAATCAGAAAAAATCTAGCTACATAATGTTGTATGAATAACGGGTTTAAAACATTATTACAAACATCCACATAACAAAGTGTTGCATATTATGTGGTACGTATTTATAACGATAAAAATAATAATATGGATAAGAAAACTGGTGGTAATTGTGAAGAATGTTATCTACAATTTATAATAAACACATTTTATAAAATTACATTACTTATACAAAAAGATTTGTGTAAAAAAATAATGTGTCTTATAAATATTGTTAATGGTCCAGTTTAAGACATTAAGTCCAATTAAAGACATCAGTTTCATTAGCATTTTATATTCTGTGCTAGAAATAAATAGAAATAACAAAGAAATATGTTAGGTGTATAATAAAAATATATAAATAAGTTTCTAAATATATTTTTTTATAGGTAATTTAACATTGCTAACATCAGAGCATAGCCGTAAGTAGGTAATGATATGAATTAAGAACATGAAAACTTCTGTTTAGAAGCAGCCCATATAATCGTATAAATTAAGGCTTTATCTGTGGAATAGAAACTGGATGGACATTTTTTATTTTTTTTCTGTAAACATTAATTCCCATAGCCAAAAAAATCAAGAGGAGATTCAGAAAATTAATTGTTTTTCTCAATAAAAATTAAATTTACAGATGTTTTGAAAATAACGAAATTTGAACTCGTCATGTGACTCGAGTGGATCAATGTTTGCATGTATTTTAATAATAAAGGAATGATATATAAACATGCGATGTGTAAGGCTCTTAATAGCTTTACTCGAAGGCTCATTCGCTTTATATTCGCCATTTTTATTAGTCTACAACTGTGTAAAGCCTTCTTAGTTATGTTTTTATTCACCGTTACAACGACTGATACCTATTCAAGTTAAAATTGTCAAAACTTTTGAAAATAAGAAAGGCATATCACGGAGTTGAACCCCAGACTTGCATGGGGCAGCTGAAATGTAAACCACTAGACCATCGCTCTGTCGCCCGCTTGGCCGTTATTAAATTACAATAATCCATGTATCCAGACGTGCGCTAATCAAATTCTCAAAATCCATCCAATCTTGAATAAACTTAACCAATAAACGTAATGCAAGGGGTCGCCTGATTGATTTACAAACGGGGGTTGAAACTACCCCGCATTATTTCTGCTAATGCAAGCGCAACCGACCATTAGAGGGTTGCGATTTATGAGCCTTTTTTGGTTTTCATGAAAAGTTTTATTTATGAACCAGAGAGTGATTGAAATAGCAAATTGTAATTTATTTTAAAATGTTGTAGGTATTGATTATATTTCAAAAAAGCAAGTATCCTATGTAATTACTATCACAGGTATAGAAACGGTGTAGAGTTTTCATCACTAACTACATGACGTCAAATAATACCTATAAGCACTAAAATGTATCTAAGAAATATATTTAATAACCGTACAAAACTGTACGGCGAGATACGAAAAATGAGTCAAATAAATATACCCATGGACTTTTCTGTAAGTAGTTTTTAAATTGTCTATAGTTATTACGAAAACTAGTATAACGTGGGCCTGTACTATATTTTTGTACCTACGCTTTCGGGGATTACAGACGTGATATTACGTTTTACGAAAAATAAATACCTAGGTAAACATCTAAACTTTATTATTAGTCGCATTCGAAGCTCTCCGAAAGCTATTATAATATCACCGCTATCTAGCAATTATTAGGACACATCGATAAAAGTAACTGAAGCTACGAAAGTTTCCTAAAGTTGTTACCCACATTCGAAATTACTTTTGTTGCGCTGTTGACGATCCATGGTCAAGATAGACTTACTTTACAACCGCTTTTGCAGCCACAACGAAAACAACAAGTACAAAATCTTAACGTATCAGCAATATTTAACCATTTCATCTCCGGTTGCTACTTTGTAAAACCAATATAGAAATTCAGCGGAGGCTGGTCCGTGGGCATATTTGCCGAGCTGTTAGCTAGCCAGGCTGTAATAAAACGAGCACTAAGCCCCAACAGAGCCCGCGCCGTCAAGCCTGTTGTTTATCGTACGTGTTTAAACTGGCCAGCCGCGTTTTGGTATTTTTTAGCTTTCCTCTTTACATACTGATTTAATTTTCGTTCTTAGATTGACTCTACATATAGGTACGATAATCTCTAAAAGTTAGGCAGAAGACATTTCGTTACAAATCTTCTTTGAACATGTACCTACAATACTCTTTAAAACAGCACAATTTCCAAATAGGTCATTTAGTTCAAAATCGTTTTATATCAGACTGCCGGACACTGCATCCGTATGGACTTGTCCTCGTTTGCCCAGTGTGGCAGATTATGGCTAACCCTTCTCATTCTGAGAAAAGATCCAGTCCAAGAATTAAACAATAAAAGATTTGATAAAGGTGATGATTACTTGCCCCTCTCCCCACCGGGGACAGGTTGAAGCATGTTCCAGCACGTTCCCCCAAGATTTGGCGGAGATAGGAACAAGCTCTATATGTAGTGGGACGTGGGGCTTGTCAGACCAAGAAATTAATAGCAAAAGCGCAGAGATTATTTGGGTCCGTTAACAACTAAACCTATAGGAGTAACAGCCCGACTACCAGTAGGTACTCTGCCCGCTTAAACATCACAATGAAATCAAAATGCAATATAAAAAATATCTTATGGACATACTCGTAGCTAGGCCTTAACGATTCGAATTTATTTTGTTCTTTCGCCGCTCACACCCACGGACTGCTACTAACGGAAAATAAACTGGATTTACGACAATACAGCTACCTACAGCCAAATAACTGCTTATTAAATGTATTTATTTAAATGAGTCAAACTCTGGTCTAGGAGAAGTGAGGAGATTTCGTAATCGGAGCGCGTGTGTAAGTATATAGAGCGATGAATGTGGAAGAACATTTTTGGCACTTGGTGCTCTCTGCCTATCTCGTTGGGGATCCGACGACAGGGTATAATATATTCATTTATTGAAATACTTTATTGTGACCTAATAAACCTGTGAAAAAGAGAACTCATTACCAAATAGCATTTTCTGTTTATAACCTGTAGATAGATGGTTAAAGTTAAGATTTCAATGGGAATAGTGAGTTTCATATGAACAATGGTTACGTACTGTAAAAAAATGAAGTATAGAATTGTTTCAGATATTCTCCAGAATAAAAACATTTACGCTACAAAAAATGTGTGTACAAGTTAAAATCCAAATACAACATATCGCACTGTATTGTATACCTACATCAGTAATTTAAAAAGTGGACCGCTATTTTCCTATGAAACTCCTTTTCTATGCTATTTTATACATATAATTGTTATAATGTAGTTATCGATATATTATTATTAAAATAACTCCACATGTTAAACAAATTATTATAAATCAGATAGTAATGGATACGAAGAACGGAGACTGGATGAAACCCGCGTCCAACGGACACACGACAAGAAAGTCCATAATGATGGTAGAAAAATGAATTATTTAATACCAAATATCGGATACCTCAATAAATATAATTTAAAATTATTGTTATTCATTTAATTAGAATTATAAAATGTCAATTTGTTATGAGACTATATTTCAATCCTCTCGAATTGGACCTAAATATTGTAATTAGGTAGGTAGGTATACATACCTACTTAATTAGGCAAAGAATTACCATATATGATTTTGAAAGACAAAAGCAACCACCTTTGTCTAATCTGTCTATATACAAAAAAAAATCTAATGAAACCCAAACTACTTACACAAAATCTGCATCTTTTGAAACAACAGAACTTTAAAGTGTAGTAATGTCAGTTAATTTACCTAACTTTTCCCTTTTTTATCACTTTATAAAGTTTAATATTACTTATTACCTACATCTTCACGCCGGGTGTCTTACGGCATAAACAGAGAGTACGAGTACAAAACGTACGAATATCTATCCTCGTACACCTGATGTGTTTTCTTACATTCATAAGTCTCTACTTCCACTCGCGCCGTTCCGTATAAGTCTATATAATATTTATGGTGAAGTATCCCCTGGTGAGACCACCATGGTGTAGTTTATGGGGGTGCGAGGCCAGTAGCCGCGTCTATAACACCTACCTCCTAAACTCCATGTTCGCCGCCGACACAAAAAAAAATAAAATCCAAAATCGGTCGCCGTAAATATTTTTGAGATCACTCAGTTTATTGGTGCGGGTTGATTTGTCCACGTGTGGAGCTTTTGTAAAACTTGACTTAAAGTTACCTAAGCATTTGTCGGTATTAGACTTTGAAATTAAAAACTAATGGTTGCGGTATGTTCAATAATTAAGGATAGGTATCTATGTTTGTATTTCATTTAAGACAGGATGACTTAAACACGTAGTGATTAAATTTTTATTTCAAATTTCCGGTTTTATATTGATTTTTTTCTAACAAAAACATAGTACCTACCTAACTTCTTTTAACTTGCTATTTAGCACAAATAACTAAAATTAACACAAAAATATTCAGGATATAACCATCAAGTGTATAGCGGAAAGAATTACAGAAATGCCTTCATTAATGTTTGAAACATGTATTATTGAACCTTTGTTAGTGTTTGGTACCCGCAATCTGCGATCCCCAACCCACATGCCATGCAACCCACATGGGAATTGTGGACCAAAACCTCTCCATGGACACCTGTGTCCAGCATTGGACTTAAATGGCTGATGGCGATGATGATCGTTTGTTAGTGTAAAGTATGAAGTAAACAATTTTACTAAAACATCTGTTATATTATCATAGTTTGTAATAACAATTTAAAATTATAATTCTAATTATGACAAAAACCAGGAAACCAAACGAGCACTTAACAATGTACTTATACCATTACATCTCTATCTATACACGTATATTTTTAAGACTGTAGCAATTTATTTTTAACGAGGTGGGCAGTATGGGTAAGTAGAGAACAAAAAGTAGGAATGCTTACCAAAATATTTAACTACACTCGATGTTCGTAACCTGTTCAACGCTTGCGGCTTGAGGGCGAACCAAAAAAATAGAGACGAATCCGGCAGTGGATTGATAATGCGTCCATCACAGACTTAGACACGCGCGTAGGCCTTCGGAAAGGATGAGTGTTTTTTTATATCGAACCCAGTTTTCAGGGTTGAATCTAGGGAGCCAAAGTTATATCAGTTCTATCTATAAGCGCTGGTGTTACTTAATATCAGCCTTAGGTTATGCAGACGCTGTGAGAGAAAACGTTTTTAATTCCAAAATTTAAAAGGCCGTGACTGAAACTAGTTTATTTTTAACTGGGACGCATATTGTACAGTCAGATCAAATGAGGTCTACAAGGAAAGAGATACTTTGCACGCGGTGCTTACTGCCTACCGCGACGAAACAATAATAATAAAAATTCTCAACTATGTTTCTATGAATTACTGTATGATAATAATAGCTCTACTTAAACAGTAGCAGGGAAGGCTGATGGTACAAACATAACAATTAGTGAGACACGAGATCCACACCAGTGTACGTATTACACGCTATACATAATATAACATAGTACAGATTTTCATAAGTTGTTTAATTAGAAACACAAATTTTGGTACAATCTGACAAAATGTGAATAATATTGCAAAGCAAAGCTTTAAGCTTTGTTAACCTATGAACAAAAATTTACAGTAAATACAATACATAAATATCTTCACGCCAGATCCCTCATCAAGTCGGCAGAGAGCACCACATGCCAAACATCTCTAACCTCAGAAACCTGACGTACTTATCTATATTTTAAGGCCCAAATGGTACAGTAATGGTATTGGTGTTATATAAATATATAATTTGGCGGCCAGTTACCGCAGGCTGGCGCAGGGGGTGCAGTGACGCGGACATGTGTCGAAAGATAGGTTTATCTGTGTAAACATGTAGTGCGCGCCGGTAGCAGCACATTATCAATACTATAAAACAACTGCACACGGCTTGTCCGTGCATATGTTGCGTTTGAGGCCCTCAACCGAGTCCCTTCACAGGTTGGCAGCTCTCATTGTTACGGCATATAAATACACATAAGTATAAAAATCTCAGGTTTGTAAATTCTCATTTGGTGTTCCGTCCCCTCTGACTCTCCTTTAGATACTTGCCGTGACCATATGATAATAGATACCGACTACAATTAATGTCTATAAACGTATAATGACTACAACATTGTAGTTTCTATAAAAAATTTAAAACACCCACCTGTCATTGTTCCCATTTTGAATTAATAATGCAGAATAACAAGCTTAATCTTGTTATTTGAGTTCATATTTAATTAATTAGAACGATTTGAATGACAGCGCCGTGCAAGCGTCATAGACAACAAGTTGCAGGTTGTCTATGGCACGAGTTTTTAGAAAAACATTTAATGTCAGAGTCGTGTACAACCTGTCAGTCTGTCGGATATAGACAGTCATTAATTCTAGGACTCTATTGCATATACCAATACATTCAAGAAGCACGTCAGGTATGTAGGCATAAAGATATTTGACACTCGGTAATGTCTGTGTACCCCGCAAAGAACTTGGCGTGATGATATATATAGATTGTACCCAAGGTAACAAATAAATTACTGATTGTTGACATGACTGCGTCGAGGGTTTTGTGGACGCAAGTGCGACTACTGATCAAGGTCTCTGTTCTCAGCGTCTTGATTTGCGCTCGGTGTATGGCAATAGGCTTACCCCTTTTTACATGGGACGTAAATATAAAAAATCTGGTGAACGTAGGAGTACTACGCTCTTCTACGTATCCCTAGAGACATATAGCTATGATTATATATTAATATTTAAATCCATTAATTTAATTAGAATAACAAACGCACACTACAGTGATCTGAAAAAGATATACCTACCTACATATCGCTATCCTAACATGTGCAACTTCCACTTGTTTCGTATTGAAGTAACTAATTAAAACAAAACAAAAAACTTATGGATTCTCTTCGCAGATTACGGGCGTGATGTTACGTTAAATTCTTATGTGCCAGTGTGAAAGATGCACAAGTATGAAACAATAACAAAGAATATTCATTTTGAACGCAGTTACAAGTCTTCCATTTATTAATAATATATTCAGAATTCACATCACATCGAGTGACTTGACTGGCCTTTTCTTCTTTGATACTGTGACATACAATTAGTACATAAACTAAAGATATTTATTTACGAGTACATTGCTATCGATGTTCAATTAAATTTCTTAAAGACAATAAACAATATTACAACATTTTATTTAATTCATTTTTATAATACCTAACATTTAATAATATATTTATAGAACAGTATGTACCTATATGTTAGTAAAAATATATACCTACCTATTAAAAAAGTACAGACTTTCTTTGAGAACTTCGCTTTGATATCAAGCATTTCGGCCATTCTCAAAGTCAACAACTGACACATAAATAAAAAAAAGAAAAAAGGACAGCAATAGAAACTTTTTTATTATTACATTCAGTCGGACAAAAACAGCCCAATAATTTTAATAATAAATAATATTCTATTATCTCATCTGTTATGCGTAAAGTTGAAATCTAGATTATACTGAAGTTAATAAATAAACTCGAAACATAGGTACTCGTATATATTTAAGTGTTTATGTCTGAGACTAGAAGCTTTATCTCCGGTCCGACATTTATCATTAATCATTCAGATATGGCGGAGCAGGATTAGGTATTAATTCGTATATATTAAAAAAATGGTTCAAACCATAGAGTATGGAGGCTGTACACCATGTAGGACTATATTTTTATGAAACTGAAAATATTTTTAAGTTTCCGAAGCCGGCGTGATTACATAAAGAGAGTGATGAATGTGGAAGACGCATCCGATGTCAGGTCTGTAATATTTGGTGTATAGTGCTATCTGCCTACCTCATAAGACACCTGGCGTAGGATAGAAAGGCCGGCTGATGTGGAGTATTATTATTATTAAGATACAATAAATAACCATTCGTCGTTACTCGTTATCGTACGTTAACTTGAGTCAACTCTCGCGCCGTCTTCCAACTACAGTGAACTTACGTTATCTAGGCTTTAACTACGACTATCATTATGTTACAACTTGTTCTTGTACTGCAGGACATGTTCATCCCTGTTCATGTGAATAATCAAATAACTCACGACAACCTATATCCACTGTAATTACGCCTTTATCTATTATGTACGTTTATAAAGACACAAGACATTTAAGTAAACTGGCTACCCCGTAGTATCATAAATAATTCGTCAATTAAAATTAATGTATAGACACATGTATAAATTAATTAATTTTTAAAATGTACCTATAACACGCAGAAATCAACTTGACACTAGTGAGAACTGCCTATAGCACGGATAACAATTTAGCTATCGTTAAACGCGCGTGTGAGTTGAATTTTATGGCTAAATAAAACTAAAAGTATGGTGAAATGAAAAATACTTTTTATGCAGTTGGTACTTCGATATTACGTCAACATATGTAGGTGTCTAGTTAGCTTCTGCGAGTTATATGTAGAATAAACAATCCACCGCCCCTCATGGCGCCAATGCGGTAGCGCAACGAATATTATATGTCATGTTAAGCAACCTCGGCCACTGTCGCATCTTGGAGTAACGTAGAAACAATATTACATAAATGGTTTAAAAAGCACATCATATAATACAGTAGGAATAGCTTAGAGATTTACAATTCAGCCCGCCACTCCGAGTGTCTTCGGTTCAAATCCTACGGGGCAGTTCTTTCTTCACGAAATTGTACGAGCTTTTAAATTACGTATCGCTTGCTGTAACGATGAAGGTAAAACATCGCAAAGAAATCTCCACACTGTGGAGTTCCCCCAATGCAATGTAAGATCTGTGAATTCTATCAAACCACCCATTGTCAGCATGGCAACCTATGCCTTAACCCTTTTCATATTGAGAGAAGACGCGTAGTCAACAGTGGAAACATAAAAGGGATAATAGTGATAAAACATTTCATAGTCAGTTGGGCGATATCAGCAATATTAAAACCGTCGGCCTTAACTAATTAACGAGTTCGTATTTAACTGGATCTGTTACTCGAATAGACAGTATTAAAAAGGTGTTAATCGTGAATATTAATCCTAAAGTCGCCCAAGGCCATATCTATAATACCGTGGCATTTGTGTAGGTAAATATGAACACAGCACACCCGAAATGCCTTTGTGGACCTACGAATCTAATGAATTGATCATTCATTCAGCTATAAAATTAAAAGACATCTCATCTCTATGATAGGTAATCGTCTTGAAAGGCACCAGACACCATTATATTTGTATAAACAACGTCTGGCTAAATAAAAATTAAATTGATTTTAGTTACACGCTCGAACGAACAGAACCCGATCTAAAAATAAACACGGCCATAATTAAAAAGATATTGGCACAGATTAAAAATGCCAACGTCAAAATTTTGTTTTAAACTAATATATAACTGGCTGTTGGCATTGCGACTTTTATGTCTGGTAGCGATTAATGGGTTTCTCATCATACTCTATTCTTCCACCTCTTGCTCTAAAGACTTCACTGATAAATAAATTTATGGGAGCCGAATGTCGCTTTCGCGCCATTTTGAGATTTCTTATTTTTGGCTGTGACTAGATATCAAAGCTTAAATTTTAAAAAATACACATTTAAGAAAACATTACAATGTACTTAATATATGAAAATTATTATACGAGCACTAACTTACATAGATCTGTGTCTAACTTTATTTAGCCTATCAATTGCTCTTATTATACCGCTCCTTTTTAATTAAAGAGAACGCTGAGGGTAGACCAGCGTTGATGGTGTTGATGAGACACCTTATATCGTTTCCTACCGCCATTTTCTTCCCCTCCCTCACAATACCCCTGACCTCACCCACCATCAGAACATTACAATGTAATACCAAAGCAGCCACAAGGATGTTGTTACCACAGCCGGAACCAGAACCATTACCATGTAAACGTGGGGATAGTCTCGAGTTATGGTACTTAATGCGTTCGTTAGAGCAGGCAATATATCAGACGAGCGCAGTCTAGATTTCGATGGCAGAGATTTACGAGCGAAAGTGTATAAATAAACAAGCTATATAAATGTTTAGCGTATATATTTAAATAAATTTTCCTATGATTAAAAATCACGGTACGTAAACTATACTTGATTGGTATTTCACAGGATTAAATGTATCGACCTAACTTAAACTAAGCGTGATCTAACACCAGTAATCCTCAAAGAGGTAGGCAGAGGAGTGTAGTACGTACACTCCCACGTTTGCCAGTTACGTTTACGTTCCACAATGAAATAGATGGTGAGCCTAATGCCATCAGCGGACTC
The DNA here is from genome assembly GCA_018244855.1 of Elbella merops. Lineage (NCBI taxonomy): Eukaryota > Metazoa > Arthropoda > Insecta > Lepidoptera > Hesperiidae > Elbella > Elbella merops. The sequence goes on from DWMG01000239.1 coordinate 18,380, forward strand.
CGAATCACTACCGTCACAGAAAGGAATATTTTATCTTTTGTTAACCAGTTGAATACTGTAGGGATCACAGACTATTTAATACCAGATAGCCCGTATCCTTGTTTGTCAATTCTATAACAAAAAGGGCAAAGTGAACTATAATAATATATTAAATTTGTATGTGTCATTAATTTTATTGAGGCCATAGAATGATAATGAATAAGAATTGAATCATTATTTACTAATGGCAGAAAGTGGCCAGTACCCGCCTCTAATTGGTTAACCCTTTGGCGCCAACACGGAAGTCCTAATGAGGAATGTTAGTGGATCAAAGTACCGCGGGCTCTACTGCCCACGCGTAAAAAATGTACGCTTCAGAAAATGTATACCACGTTTGAAAAAAAGGAGAGTGAAAAAAATACTGGGCGGATTTAACGGGTGGTTTTGAGCATGTATTTTTTTCAAATGTTTTAAAGTTTATAGTGATAATGAAACGGCATAATATAATTCTACATTTAGACGAACAATCAATATGAAGGAAATTTTCTAAGGATTGCAAGTTATTTTGTTACGTAAACTGTTTTAATCACTTCTTCTTTATCACAATTTAAAGTGCAAGGGAAAGTCTTACGACAACATTTAACATTAGTGTTCCAATATATTAAAACATTTAAACATTTTGAATCTATAGTACTATATTTTTAAAATACCCTAAGTTTAAAGAAACACTGGTTTGAATTTACTGCCCACGTCTCTGCTTGTTCGCAACAATTTTAATAAATAAAGAAAGAAACCAACCCCACCACGAGAATAACTATATGTATGTTACACATTTTTATAAATCCAGCCGGTACTTGAAGCTTAACGCTTACAAAAAGATTAGAGACGAAAGGCTTCAATCTACACGACTGAAAGTAAACCAGTAATAATATAAAACCTTCCCCTTATCGGATGCGTAAATTCTGTCAATTACCAGGCTGAATGTCGAGGATTTTCGCTTTGGAAAAGAATAAAATTAAAAAAAAAGAGCCCGCCTCGCTGCCACTGGCGCCGGCCAGAGATAACGCCGGATTTTTTCAAACATTTCTTTTGTCTTTTTTTTCTTCTGTGGACGTTATAGGTCTTTTATGGGGGACACACGATAACGTCGAGATTAGTTTTTTCCAACCTGAACCCGTTCGTCTTTAATCTAAGGATTTCAATTCGTATATAATCTGTGTGTTTAATGAGTAACTTTTGCATTCGTTATTTAAAGATGCAATTCACAGTCTCTCCGTTTTCGGTTTGATTGGCACTTTGCACCGTTACACGCGCATTTCGAAAATTACACTACCATGACACATCATAATTTCGTGCGTTCAATCCCGAAAATATTTTGTAAAATCTCGTCGAACAGTCAATCACTATTTGCCACAAACAACGCCCACTTTGACAGCTGCCAAATTAAACTGACATCTTCATAGACCGCCTCTTTTGATGGCTGTTTTGACAAAAGCTATTTTTTTTTCCAGACCCGACCAACGCAAAATAACTGTGGAGAAGTGACGAATGTGCAAAATATTTGCTATTATCTTAGCGAAGGTTTGATAAGCGTGGCGCCGAAATGTACCTGCCAAGTCAATCATGTCTTACTTTTTGTTTTGTGTTGCCTTACGTTCAAATTTATTTACTGTCTTCAAAATGTTTTGTATTTGTGTAACGTTCGATAATGTAGCGCGTCGTATCTGCAGTTTTGTTTCGAGGGAAGTTTTCGTAAGATATACATAGGTATCTAAGAGCGATTTGTACAACGGTATTTAATTCATAATCTATTCTAAAAGAATTGTAGCACTAAAGCTTGCATAAAACATAACATAAACAACTGTCAATAATCGTGTCAGATCCTTGTATTCAATTAGATCTCTATATATGTAGTGTCAAACTTCCATAACATTGACCATGCTTAGCCTTATGTGTGTCATCATCATAATAAATATTTTAATTTCCTAGTCGGAACTGAGAACTGAGTTAATTCTCAAATGCAGTTAACTTCTCCACCATTACTTAACTTCTAAAATAAACAATTTAGTTTAACAAATAACATTCTCCAGTTTTTTTCCAGTGTTACACTGTTTTTTTTCATCTTATTGATTTCTAAAGTCGACCATAAGGCAAAGATTTAAGAGTTCACAGCCGTGTAAATGGTACACAAATATAGTTTTTTTTTCTCTTTCGTCTCAATCGAAAATGAGCGTCAAATGCGTAAAAACAATGGGCTGGCGACAATTTTAACCAGATATATGGATGACGAATGTTTAAAAAAAATTCAAAACTAAGCTCTATTTATTTCAATTAGGGTTAGTTTTACATTGGTCCGTGATGGAAAGAATCAGGCGCCACAGGTTTGTCGCCAACGCGTTGATATCCGGTGTGAGAAAAAAAAAGGGAAAAAGTGTATTTTTTGTGAAGGCCCGGTAGGTCAGTGACCATGCTTGATATATTACGTCTACGTACTATCCCTAATACTGGCCAATGATTTATACAGCACTTGTCGCTGGCTCACGTTTCGGTTCAATTGTTTTTTCAGAAGTTATTTTGTTTGCCTGCCATATGCTATTGTTACAATGAGCTTTAGTGGTCACTGCGCTAGATTCTCTCTAGCATAAAACGCTGGAGCTCCGACTGTAAGTAATCTCTAATAATTTGTTCCTGGAGGCTTGTGATGGTGAGGATATCGATAAACATCTCGGGTATTTTAAACATCTTTCTTGCTAACTTAGAAACAGAGAGGGATAAAACGCTCAACTCTGTTCCTCTATATTTTTCATTTAGTACAAAAAATATATAACTACATGCAACAGAAACTGTTTATTAGATTTCTAATGCGATTGGGCTTTGTTTAGGAAACATCAATAGTTGAAATCGTTGATAGCTGTACTATTAATCTTGTACAAAAGAGAACCCAAATTTAATTAAAGCAAAAATAGAAATAAATCCTTAATTAAGATTATCATAGACTAATGATTTTATATAGAGCCTAATGACTTAAAGCCCATCTATGTCACCGTGATTCAATCCATATACAAATGGTAGATACAAATATTTGTGCATCGTGAGAACAATCCGTAACGCTCATGTCACGTATGGCAGCGTGTGAAGGAATTTGTATTAAAACAATGAGTTCAATCAATAGCGGTCCCATGTTTGCCGATAACGCCAATGTTTGCCAACGATCGTAGTCTAGACGCCGTTATAAACGCCTATTAAGTTAACCAACTGTCCATGCTATTAGTTCTAAATACTAATGTACCTAAATCTCCTACCGTACTTATGTACCCAAATTTCTTACCTAAGTCTGCAGCGGCCGTGCTGTGATCGGCAGGAGATCACAGCCACAGTCAGACTGTTTGGGACGGACTGGTTCAGACGGATAAGTCTAAAACTAGTCTGGATTTTCGGGAAGAAAATTGTGTGAGTTACGTTGATACGTTATTTGATCAAAAATAAATACATACTTTGGTTACTTGGTTCTCGATCAGTTCCACCCCTTGTACCCGTGCCTGGTCAAATCCCTTTATTAACCCGATTGTAACCTCATCGATAGGACCCTATCAATCCCTTTATCCTTTTTTTCTTTGAAGGGTTTATTTGTGGGCGTCGGTACGTATATTAGTCTGTAATAAACAGAAGGCATACGATTTTATAATCTCCTAGCTGGTCGGGTTACCATTTTAATTTTTTTTCCTTTCCTAAGCATCATTCACAATGTCATAAAGCTCTCACAGTAGCCGGGATCTGTCGGGAGTTTTAAAGCGTTTTTTTAATAAAGTCCGTTGTACAATGAGAGGATAAATGAGATAGTTACAATTTACAATGCATTGGGTGTTCGACATTTTTTCTTACGCGATAAGTGTGCCACAGGCTCTATTGTCACAAGCCTGTAACTGACTTGTCAAGTTCATTATGCATGTTCTTTAGTAAGAATTCTTTACTAATTCAGACCCTAAAAAATTCTCCGCGTCGTGCCTCAGCCCTATATCTAATTAAGCCCATTGAATTTTCTCGACTTTAGGAACCTTGTTAAGCTGTGGAAAGCAAAAATATAGCAATTAAAGAAAATAAATCATATTTGCATATTTTAAATGCGCTTAAAATATTTTTAGCGCAATGATGTAAGGGGTTCCAACCACCATCTCAGGAGCCCAAGCCAACCTCACCTGCACGTGGTGCACCCTGCTATAACAGACG